>BSBK01011936.1:0-65100 GCA_027943335.1 Chamaecyparis obtusa | reverse complement strand
CCAAATCTACTCTCAGATCCAAAATTTTGCACTTGTACCTACAAGAAAAATGGTTTTTTTGTTTGTTTGGGGGGTTTGCCTTGGCCAAACCCTAGTTTGGAATCAACCTTAATACTGAAATTGAAATGGAGAATGCCAGAAAGCAGTAGAAGTAGATCTAACAATGAAGCTATGATATTCAATAGATATGCAAATTGTATTTGAAATGTAATCAAGTATGTTAATATGAAAGCTTGAACATAACATCAATAAATGTAAATCAAACCTCCATGATTGTATGCTTGGAATCCATTTTGAGGGAATGATGAATAGATCTTGAAGATGAACAAAGGATCTTGAAGGAAGATCACACCATCATGATGGCTAGATCTAGGGTTTGAATGATGAATCTTGAATGCTTGAACCAAATCCCTTCACTGGCTTGAATGCTTGAATCCTTGATCTTCAATGGAGAACTTGGATGGAGAAGAACATTTGAATGCTTGAATGGATGCTTGCTTGATCACCTTCAGAGCTTTAGAGAGGAGATTGCAAAAATTGATTGAGAGATGTTCTCACAAAACTTGATGGATGAAATGAGAGAGGAAGGCCACCTTGGATAATTAAATCCCAATTAGGTCCTAACCTTTAGAAAATATATCTAGATTAAATGCAATTTGAGGATTTACCATTCCAAAACCTGAAATGGCCAACCTTGAGGTGGGAAAACAAATATCCCTGAAACCCGACACCCAGAATTCGAGGAAAATTTGAAATCTAGATAGGGGGTCAAGGATGACCTTGAACCTGACCAGGTCAAGATCGAGGTCAATCTTGACCAGGTCAAGATAGAGGTTGACTTTGACCCCATAAGGTCAACTTTGACCTTGTGGTCAAAAACCTCAAGATCTTGGCCCAGAATGCTAGGAAATGCAGATTGAAGTGAAAATCAGGTATAGATAGAAGCATAATGAGGAGAAAAAGTATGATCTGAGAAAAGAGTTGATTCAAGATGCTTGACATGACCCAAAGCACTCACTCAGAGGGCTAAATGCTCTTAACATGAAAGTGCTTCCATTTTCAGATGATACATATACATACATACATACATACATACATACATACATACATACATACATACATACATACATACATACATACATACATACATACATACATACATACATACATACATACATACATATATACATATATATATATATATATATATATATAATATATATATATATATATATATATATATATATATATATATATATATATATATATATATATATATATATAGGGTATGTACAGGATCATGGTATGCCAAAAATTGGCAATGTGAAAAAAACCTATTTTCACTCGTCCAGAAGCACACAAATAGATTTGTTGACTTTATAGTAGGCCTAGGTGTTAGTACACCTAGCCAAGCCAAAAGCCAAAGCTGAAGGCTTAATCAGATATCCAATATTCTTTCGGTCATCTTCTGTACTATCAAGGGAATGTCTATATGTTATGTGCACAAAAATATAAACCTGAGTAGAATTGTAATATTGAGCTTGCAACTCATTTTGGGGCTGCAATGTATAGTTCTCTACAAAGTCAACAACCGCTATAATAGTGCCAATTGTGAAAGTATCCTTACACATCCTGAATTGTTGATCCAACCACTAAGACCTATGACTATGCCTTGCATACTTGTAAAAAATATTCTTCCTGAAATCTAAAATAAAATCAGCTAAATTGCATTCTTTAGTAACTAACTCACATCTATAGCCTTCACCTCCACTTTCTAATGTATATTTAATAGTTTCATATACCTTTTTGTGGACAATTGTCTTCCCAAAACTGTGTTTGTAGCCTTCATGAAACTATTCAGCAAACTTCACTAGCCCACCACACTCTAAGCACTTGTCATTTAAGCAATCTTTTCTATAAAAGAAACATCCATCATCCCTATGACATAAAAAATGATCTAGCAAGTCTCTTGATGATTTTGGAAGAGCACTTGCACCACACTCCTCCAAAATTTCACTACTATGCAAAGTAGAATGAATGGATCGTAATAATTCACGGTACATTGAAAACTACAGATGATATTTGTAACAAGTATTTCAAATCTTAAGAGGCACAAAAAAAAGGCTTTAGGGCTTCAAAATCTCTTTGTGATATTTGCAATGTTGGATGTGTCTCACAAAATTTTTTGAACAACATTGTTCGACTCGCCTCCAAATAATGTTTGGGGTGTGGTCTCGAATGCCAATTATCAACTTCAAGACATCCTTCATATTTGGTGACACTCTTGAGGTAGATTGCCAAAATAGTTGAATTTGATCCTTCACAGCATCGGTAAGCTTCTTATCACAACGTGATAGTCTCCCACCATAAGCCCATGTATCATTTTGTAGAGGATCATCAAGTTTTTCTCTTCTTGAAAGTGCTCTATCCAAAGTTTTATGATTTAGATTCAAGTCAACACAAGTTTGTCTCATCAAATGAGGACTTCCTAAGGAGGTTGTAATAACCCTCCTAGTAACTCTCTTATCTTTTTCCTTGGTAGTCTTCCCAATGGAATTGAGAGCACTAAAAAGATTTCTCACAATAATAGCATTCTGCTCCTTTTTCTTGTTCACTCTAATCTTCAACTTAACTAGTATATGTCTCATCTTCTACATCTTTAACAATTGCACAAACATTTGACATTGCTCAACTAACATCTCGTGCCTAAAAAAATGATCAAAAAGTTTTGAAACCCACAACTGAATGGTTCTTTCTGATCTCTTGCCATCAAAATTGCTCATTATGTTCTCATCAATTTCAAGTAACCATTTAGTTCTTCTTGAAGGTCTCAATTTTGAATTTTTGTCTTTCTTCCTCTGAAGGGACTTCATTTTTCATATAATTTGGAGATGTGTAACATTGATTTGGCTCTTTTGTGCCATTATCATTGTCAATTCCTTCATATTCAATCTGTGGATTGTCATTGACAATGTCCACACTTCCATTGGCCAAATCTACATGTTCATTTTCAAAACCTATATTTTCATCTTCAAATTCATGTTTCTCACTCGAAACCACATTCAAAGGTGGGTCTATGCTGACATATTCATTAATATTTAACATACCTTGTCTCTTGTTCCGATGTATAACCCTATCCATTTCTCTATACACTTCAACGTCTTCATTTGTGAGTCTCCTCTTCCGTTTATGCTTTTGACGACTACTACTCTCCATAGTTAGACCAAAAAGAAGATGCAAATACCTTTGGTAATAGAGAAAATCACCCCAAAAAGTGGATTTTTGTCTTCTCACTGCAGCTCGAATCCCATAATTTAGGAAAAAAATGTGACTCTTTGGAGGGACCGAGAGAATCTTGTTTTTTTTAACACTAGTAAACAGAATCAGATATCCGATATCTCCCGCCAAAATTTTGGCAAAATCTATCTCATTGTCTCTCTCTCTCTCTAACCTTTCTCTCTCCTCTCTCTCTCTCTCTCTCTCTCTCTCTCACACACACACACACACACACACACACACTCTCTATCTCCTCTCTCTCCCTCTTTCTCTCCTCTCTCTTCTCTCTCTCTCTCTCTCTCTCTCTCTCTCTCTCTCTCTCTCTCTCTCTCTCCACTAGTACAAAAACAACAATATATGACTAACTAAACTACTAAAAATTGTATATAAAATGACTAATTTTGGTCATGTGACCAGTAGTAGTTCATTGCTGGTCATTTATCTTGCTACCAAATTTATGAATAAACTATTTGTCATTGATTTGGTCATTTATTTAGTCATTTATTTGGTCATTTATTTGGTCATTTATTTGGTCATTTATTTGGTCATTTATTTGGTCGTTTATCTAGTCATTTATTTGGTCATTTATTTGGTTGTTTATTTGGTCATTTATTTGGTCATATATTTAGTCCTTAATTTAGTTATATATTTAGTCATATATTTTGTCATATTAGGGCACAATGGAATCGAACCATCATCCTCCTACTTGTAAAGTAGGTTCTCTTCCATTGACCTAGTACCCTTTAAAGAATAATCATGAATTTGAGATGGGAGATTCATATGAATTTGGGTTCTTGTGGAGACCATCCATTAACACTTCACTTCACTCTCATTATGCTTTTGGGTATCTTCTTCTATTGAAGCTTACATGATAAGTCATTTTTGTTTGCTTCATTGAGGTGTGTAGAAATTGTAAGAAACCACTCCAATCTAAGCATCCTTACAAGGTTGGTAATATTTTAAATTCTCTATCTTGCCATTGTCTTGACCTGTCTTCCATACCTTGTGACAATTTTGTATGCAAGTGAAATTTATGTCTATAACAAGTGAATAAATTCATGTTATCAACTTAAGCTATTTTTTAGAACTACTATCTTGTCTTCTAGATCACTAGTATGCCATAGCACGCCTGAAAGTGAAGATCAGGTACTTGTGTGGTGAAAGGATGATTACCAATCCTAGGGAGATCAGGATATGTATATGTTGTAGTTGAAGAAGAGTGAGGTGTCCAAGGTCATCTCATATACCTTAAATACTAGCCTATAATGTAAGATAGAGTAGCTGCACAAAATGCCAAGCATTGCAAACTTAAAGAGGAATCACTCTTTTCCTTTCAAGGTAAATGATGAATATAATACCACCATAATCACAAATTATATTGAAGATGTCTTCACCAAAGAATCTGACTTCTGAAATAGGATAACTTGCAGAAATATATAAGATATAAATTATAACAGCATGTGGAGATTAAAATATGAACATCCCAAATTCGTTAGTACAACTAATTACCATAAGGATATAAAAAATTTAATGACACCAACATCAATGCATACAGATAAATATTGAAAATACAAGACTCCATTTGCAACTAACGTATTGGAATAATGTTACGAGGAATGAGAATTCATACAACATTATTTTCTAAAATATGTAATCCAAGATTCGTTTCATTTATTTTAGAAGGCATGTTTTCTTTGAGAATCACTTACATCTATAAAATATATAAAATAATTTTATGAATAAACATTGAAATGAGACAAAACTGAATTACTATCCTTGAGTCTTCCCAATCTACAATTTTCATAAGAACAAATGATTTGGTCAAAGTAGCAAGTGCTATCAATTCATTCAATATATGCATACAAGATATATTTTAATTCTAATTAAATTTATAGAAAAACTGTTATGAGAAAAAATTAATTGTCTAGAAGGAAAATAGACTCTTTTCAAATGTACCAAATACTATGTGCACATGATGTTTATCTATTGTGTTGTATGAGCTATAAATGCTAATAGAAATACACAAGCTAGATCTATACCTGAAAAAAATATCTAATATTCACATTGATGCTCTGGTGTTGATCAGTGGAAGCCACAATTTTAATTACTTCCTATGAAGTCACTATCTTTAAATTAAAAAAAAAAAAGAGTCAGCATTTATTTTAACTTTTCCTGCACAAGTCCATTACTAGGTTAAAATGTTTTATTCCATTTTAATTTTGCATGACTAAATACTCAAGAATCATTGTAAAGACATTTAAATCAATACAGATTTGTGTTTTCCTACAATTGTACTCATTTTTCTAAAACACTCAACTTCTCTAGAAAATACAATGCATTAGATGTTAATGCTTTGAAATATAAGTGTGTGGAAAAGATAGTAATATGAATTAGGTCTATTTTGGACTTTGAATTATTCAATTTGGTTCAGTTTAGTGAAAGTTATCTTCATTTTACTCTGACTCATCTAAACCCTTGTTAGAGTAATCAAAAACTAATAAAATGTAACTTTCCTTTGTTTGCACATGTAATAACCCATCATATTTGGGTAGGGATATGAAGGGAGATTTATATTACATATCTTGGACGTTTGCAAGTGTCATGCAAGAAGTTGTACATGTCTTGATGCAATGAAAGTTACTTTAGATTGTCACAGATTGAGATAGTGACATAAATTTTGAATGTAGGCTTTGTCCATACCAGTGGTTGGTAAGGGAACTTTTGGGTGTGGGTGATGTAAGAGAAAGATTGAAATATGTTTTGATGTTTGGGAATGACCAAGATTGTCTTTTTAGACTATTTTAGTTTAGATTGATAACATGTAGGTCCTTTCAAGAATATACATTTTATCTTGTTTGGCAGTTGTGTTATATGTTTAGTATTGTATAGGATACAATTATCCTGGGAGTTTTATCTATCATATTTTCAGATTTTTTTTTAGAATTCTCACAAATCTGAATTCAATTTATCAAATGGTTTACATTTACCTTGTAATTTTTTGTTTTTGTAAATGCTAAGAATGTTTAGCATTTACATTACAAAGATAACAAAAGAATTGACGCCCATAGTAATATTCTTAACTAATCACTGTGTATTAGTTAGCATGATAATATCGCTCCTTGGTTTGATAGATATCATAGTTTAGAAAATGACACAGCTGTTCACAGAGAAGACTACGATACCTTTGTAGCATTCAAACCATCCTCCACTCTTAACTTCTTTTCCTTCAACTTTGTCTATGTTTGTGCTCCTAACTTTCAATCATATTTATTATCATCCATTACCACCCAACTTTGTTCATTCTCATTAATTAACATAATGAAACAAACACAATAAAACATATCTTAAGTAATGATGCACATTGACAAAATTTATTTGTTACTCCAAAAGTATTTACAGAGAAATGCTACAGAAGACTAGACACATTTCAACAACTTCACCTGTATAACTATAATTCCCTTGAATAGTTTAGCAATCCTTTCATTCCATTTTTCTTTCTCATAATCTTGTTCAACAACCTGGAATTAAAGGAAATATTTCAATTAACAAATGCATTCTACAAGATAGGTTGACAATAACAAGAATTCTCTAATTATTCTTCATCTGTATATTGATATGCTAAAAAATAGACTAAGAAAATAGAGTGTCAACCATGATGAGATAATAGGTGCAGACAACAGAGAAATTTCCTTACCTTAATTTTTTCCCTCTCTTATTGAAAACATACTTCATTTTTCACTCCTAGTGGAATCCTAAATGGAGGATGCTCAATATTTTCCTACCCACACCATATATTAGGAATCTCATTTATAACCCAAATAAATGTGGAGATCATTTGATTAGAAGGAGGAGCCTGTCAGATAAGGATTCCTCACTTTCAAGAAGAGGCTTAAAAGGTGACAAGAACCACACTCTCCTTAAAAAAATGACAAATTACATTTATATTTGAGAAGTAGGCTCATTTTATTTGCACTACATACTCATTTGTTTTATCAAACATGACAAGTAATTCCTTGAGCAAAACTGAATCTTTTGGGTGAGTAAGCATGAAACCAGACAACCCAATTTATAGATTTTCAAAATATAAGGTATGGTAGCCATTGAATTGGTTCTGGAATCTATAAGCTTTGTAGTCACTGTCAAGATAGAGAAGGCTCATAAAAGTAGCTTTTGAATCTAGGTGTTTGTTTCAAATAGTTTTTCTTGGTACATGGCAATTTGGAAAGTCGCTTGAAGCTTTTTGGTTTTCAGGGTAATTGTAGGAACATGGAATGTAGGGGGTAAAGCACCTTACAATAGCCTCAAGTTGGATGACTAATATATGTTCCAAGGTAAAGAAAATTCCTTAGTTCATCCATTCAGCACCATGAATACAACTTCAAAGATATTTAGTAGGTCTTTTAATGGAGCTTCACTTTCTCAAGGCATTGAAAAACTACAATTTGATGTTTCAATAAGGTGAATAAGGAAAAGAACTTAGAAGTGGTGAACAGTGATAGTACAAGAAACATAGGATTTATAGTAAGTGCAATCGGCATTGTCTCAGACTTTCTTGAACTAAGGAAAACAATGTCAACGAAGTTGAGATATGTTGGATTCATTTACATTGCTCAAAACAATCACTGAACTAAATAGAAGCGACAATCATGCATAATTGAATGAAATTAGTAACAACCATTGATGGTAATCACATGATCAAGTATAGCCATTTACATAAAGGAAAAGGGATGGATATACACCTCTTTGGTGTACCCATTGCACACCAAGGTGAAATAGCTATTTATTATTATAATAAATAGTATACCTATGACAAACCACTGTTGATGACCCATAAAGTTGGGAGACACAATCTAACACATGTTGTGATGTTAGTGTCATTTGATCTCCTAGAAAATGAGACGCTTTGGGGAATTTTGGGATAAGGTAAGGGCGTTAGGGAAGTTAAAGATGAGATTTAAATTTGATTTTTTTTTTTCTCAAAGATGGGAAATCGGAGCATTTGTTGAGATTCAAAGCTGGACCTTGAGTGAACCAAGAGTTGTCCCAAACTCAAATCCAAACATGTTCCATATTTTCTCCATATGTAGGCCTAAATAGTTGAAGCTGGTAAACAAAGCAATAATATTAGGAAACACACATGAAAACATCTCATAGATGTTTCCATGATTGTGGTTTTCAATGAATGTTGATTGAAATTCCATATTCTATTGCTTCTTTCTCTACAAGTATGGTATGCAGACCTCTGCAACTGCTCAAGTTTTTGTTGGCTATGATCTATCTTTTCATTTACATTAGACATGGATTTTTCAGAATGACAATGAAACTATTAACTCATACATTATCAAAACACCAAAGACCCACTTGTTAGGGATGAATGCTAAATGTTTGGCAGTCATTTTTTAGTAGTTGTTGTTGCATTCATGACTATGATTGTCATTGATGTCAACACAGTTATCTTCTGGAGACTTGCAGAGAAGTAGACAATGTTTGGATTAGCGCATGTGGGATATTGTAGTTGGAGCTATGTGATGTTGAGGAAATACTCTTTGATGTGTTATATGTTCATGGTTAAGAGCACCAAAAATAATTCATTTATTCATGGAAGTTATGTACATTTTGGTGGAAGTAGTATTTAGGCAGTGTTCCTAAGTAGCAGTTTGTGGAAATTGGATGATATCTCCTAATCGGGATGGAATCTATTTTTTTTGAAATTAAAGGGAAGTTAGAGACACATTGATAGTGATGTAGATGATAGCACAAACTTCAAGGTCACACAAGTGGAGAATTATTGTATCTGGAAGCTGACAGTTTTGTGTAATTTTGATGTAACCTGTGGAAACTTTTATTTTGTACTTGTGTGCCAACTCATTTGTAACTACTTGAGTGTAGTATAAAGGAAGGAATGTTTTTCCTTGTTTTAATATTGTTGAATATGAATGTATGCATGAAGTGAAGAAAAGAGCTAATGCAGTTGTGAAAGTGAAATTGTGAAGGAAGACATGCGAAGTACAAAGATCTAAAATTGAGATCTGGTGTAGTAGTGAGTGCGGTTTGGTATAGTGAGAAAGGAGGTAACATATTTGATATTATTCTATTGAATAATCTTGAGATCAGTTGGGCAGTGTGTTCAGTGATCTTGCCATTGAAGCTATTTGGGCAGTGGGTCCTTCTATCTTCCATAACTCTTAACAGGGTTAGAATCTTTTAACAGGGATTCAAAATCTCCTAACTAGGATTCATATGTACTAAATGTATTTCATAAGACTCCTAAAAGAGTCCATCCTTTCACAAGGAATATTCATATTAGTGGATATTTTGTGGGAATCATTCCCATCAGGGTTTACTCTTTGATCAAGAGGTTCCCTAGTCAACATATCTTGTGTCATTGTGTTATTGTGTATGAATATCTTTCTATGGTTGGTAATTATATTGCTTACATGGTTAAATACTATTGAAGTTGATAAAAGTTATAATTATCTGATAACTGATTCACCCCCCCCTCTCAGTTATCTTGGTAGACTTTACTTTCTAACAATTGGTATTAGAGTAGCAAGTTCTTGAAGGAAAAGTTTAACAACTTAAGGAGATCCATGGAAAATTTTAGGAAAGAAAGCCCTAAGTTTGATGGAGTAAATTTTGACAGTTGGAAAGAAAATATGAAGACACATCTACTATTTTTAGGACTAGGTTATTGGATGATTACAAAGAATGATAAGACTATCATTGAAGAGGATGATCTTGAAACATGTTCTGGTGATGAAAGAGATCTATTCATGTGTAATATACTTGCAAGAGAAGTACTTTTGACAGCCCTTCCAGAGAATGAGTATAGTCAGGTAAAATGTTTGAAAAAATCTCATGAAATTTGGAAAGCTTTACACTCTAGTTTTGAAGGTGATGAACATGCAAAGAAAGTTAGATTATATAATTGGATATGTGCATTTGAGGATATAAGAATGATGGAAGATGAATTTGTTAGAAGCTATATTGGTAGAATGTCAGAAATTGTTGCAGGGATAAAATCTTATGGAGGAACAAAGATAGAGAATGAAGTAATATGGAAAATTATGAGGAGATTGAATCTTGTATTTAAGCAGACAACATAACTGATTGAACAAGTTATACCTTATACTTCGATCTTTACAAGAGAGACTCTTCTTGGAAGATTGGAAGCAACATAAATGAACCTGAGGTTATTAGGAGAATTGCCTAGAATAGAGACAACATTCAGTGCTCTTAGTGTTCACCCTACTTTTTCAAGAAGCATCAGTGTGAGTGGAGATTATTCTGATGGCATCGGATCTAGAAATGAAGGATAGAAAGATTGAAGAAGTTATTGCCTTGCTTGTGAAGAGAGAACCAGATGGTGAGAAAATCTTTAAATGTTGGACTTGTCAAGAATATGGTCGTCTTGCATCTAAGTTTCCTAAGAGAGTTAAAAAGTATAGAAACAATTTCAAGCCTAGAAGATCTAAGGAATGTTATTATGCTAATGATGAAAAACTTGAACTAGTATAGAAAGAACTCTAAGTGAAAGTGATACTGAGAATAATGATGACATAGGATTTGTAGCAATTAAAGAAGAGAATCCTGAAACTGATGATAAGGAAGAAAAAGCCCTAGTTTCTCAAGTTGAAAAGAAAACTAATTGGATTATAGATAGTGGTTGTTCACATCATATGACTGGAGACATAAAAAATTTCATAAAGTTTAACAATTATGATGGAGGAGTTGTTAGAGTTGGAAACAATGCACCTTGTTTGATTAAAGGTATAGGATCCATTACCCTTGATGGAAAGACTAATACTGATGATGTTTACTTTTTCGATGGATTGAAACATAATCTTTTGAGTGTTGGATAGTTAGTTGATAAGGGATATCAAGTTTGGTTTACTGAGAAAACTTGTGTGATAAAGGATAAAGATGGAAATTTGATTGGAATTGGATCTAGAACTAGAGGTAATGTACATTTTAGTTGAATCCTACTGAGATGACATGTTTGATTACTAAGATTGATGATAGCTAGTTATGGCACAGAAGGTTTTGTCATATAAATTTTCATGACATTGTGAAAGTGAGTACTACACTTGTAGTAAGGGATTTGCCTAAAATTATGAAGCGTACTAACATGATTTGCAAGGAATGTGTGATGGCTAAGTAGAAAAGAAGTTCATTTCCTTGTAAGAAGTTTACATCTGTAGATAAGTTGGAGATTTTTCATATAGACTTGAGTGGTCCTACCGGGACTAGCGGATTCTATGGAGAAAGGTATTTTATGATTCTTGTTGATGATTTTACAAGAATGATGTGGGTTGCATTTCTTAAAGAAAAAGTCTAAAGCATTTGATAAGTTTAAGATCATTAAGAATAACATTGAGAATGAATCTGGAATGAAGATTAAATGTTTGAGATCTGATAGAGGTGGATAATTTACTTCTAGAGAGTTTAACACCTTTTGTGAAGTAAATGGAATTAAAAGATAGTTTTCATCCCCTAGGACACCTGAACAAAATGGTATTGTAGAAAGAAGAAACAGATTAGTGATTGAAGTAGCAAGAGCTATGTTATTTGAGAATGATTTGATGAAGATATTCTTGAGAGAAGTAGTGAACAAAATAGTGTATACAATGAACATAGTACAAATTAGAGTAGACACAGACAAGACACCCTATGAATTATGGTTTGGACATGCACCCTTAGTTATGTATTTTAGAATTTTTGGAAGCAAATGTTATATAAAGACAGATGATGATATTGGAAAGTTTGATCCTAGAAGTGATGAAGGTATTTTTCTTGGATATTCTTTGAAGAGAAAAGCATATAGATGTTACAATAAGAGAACTAAAAATATTGTTGAGAGCGCAAATGTTAAAGTTGATGTAAAGTTCAAAATTTAGGAAAAAATGCTTGATTATGAATCTGATGAAGGAACTCATCCTAAGCCTAACACTAAAACTACTGAACTATTCTATGAGACTGACAATGATTTGGTGAATGAAAGCCACAGTGAAGTCATTGAAGAACTGACACCTGAAGAAAGATCTGAGATAGTGACACCTAACAAGAATTTATCAAGAAATCATCATTTTGAGAAAATTATTGGAAGCATTAAAAGAGGAGTTCTGACTCGAAATAAGGTACAAGAACAGTTATTTGATTTCTCAAATTGAACCTAAATCTACTAGTGAAGCTTGTGAAAATGAACATTGGATTAATACTATGAAAGAAGAACTAGATCATATTGAAAAGAACAAGACATGGGAATTGCTCCCTAGACCTAAAGGTAAGAATGTTATTGGAACTAAATGGGTATTTAGAAACAAGATGAATGAACAAGGAGAAGTAGTAAGAAAAAAAGCAAGATTGGTATGTAAGGGATACTCACAGCAAGAAGGAATTGATTATGCAGAAAATTTTGCACCAGTAGCAAGAATTGAAGTAGTAAGAATGTTTTTGGCCTATGTAGCTTTTAAGAAATTCAAAACATATCAGATGGATGTGAAGTCTCCATTTTTGAATGGTGAATTGGAAGAATTCTACATTGAGCAGCTTGAAGGTTTTCCTTTAACTAAAGAAGGAGACATGGTATGTAAACTAAAGAAAGCATTATATGGACTAAAGCAAGCACCTAGAACTTGGTATGCAAGATTGGATAAGTATTTGTTAAAATTGGGATTTACAAAAGGAATAGCTGAAAGCAATATGTACACAAAGGAAATTGAAAATGGTTTGTTGATTATAGTTATTTTCGTTGATGATATTATTTTTGGAGGAGAAGATGAAGCTAGTGACAAATTTGCTGATGAAATGAAGACAAAATTTGAAATGAGTATGATTGGTGAAATGAAATAATTTTTTTGATTATAGATAACATAGAACAATGATGGTATTTTTTTAAGTCAGACAAAGTACCTGAATGACTTGTTGAAAAGATTTGGAATGGAGAACTATAAACCAGTTGGAACACCTATGGTAACTAGACATAAATTATCTAGCACAGATGAAACACCGGCAGTTGAACAAAAGAAGTACAAATCTATGATTGGAGGATTGCAATACTTGACACATACAAGACCTGATATAGCACATTCAATTGGAATTGTAGCAAGATTTCATGATGAACCTAGAGAATCACATTATGTAGTAGTAAAGAGAATACTAAGATATTTAAGAGGCAAAATGGACTATGGATTGTGGTATGAAAAATCTAATGATTTTACCCTATGTGCATATGCAGATGTTGATTGAGGAGGCAGTGTTGATGATAAGAAGAGCACTAGTGGTGGAGCCTTTTTCCTTGGAGGAAGATGTTAGAAAGTAAAGTCCACCAAGATAACTGAGAGGGGGAGGGGGGGTGAATCAGTTATTAGATAATTATAACTTTTATCAACTTGAACAACATTTAACCATGTAATCAATATAATTACCAACCATAGAAAGATATTCATACACAATGACACAATAACACAAGATATGTTGACTAGGGAACCTCTTAATCAAAGAGTAAACCCCGGTGGGAATGATGCCCACAAAAAATGCACTAATATGAATATTCCTTGTGAAAGGTTGGACTCTGTTAGGATTCTTATGAAATAAATTTAGTACATATGAATCCCTGTTAGGAGATTTTGAATCCCTGTTAAAAGATCTTAACCCTGTTAGGAGTTATGGAAGACAGAAGGACCCACTGCCCAAACAACTTCAATGGAAAGGTCACTGAACACACTGTCGAAATAACCTCAAGATTATTCAGCAAAATAATATCAAATATGTTACCTTCTCACTGTGCCAAATTGCACTCACTTCTACACCATATCTCAATTTTAGATCTTTGTACTTCGCATGTCTTCCTTACCAATTTCTCTTTCACAACCTCATTGGCTCTCTTCTTCACTTCATGCATACATTCGCATTTAACCACATAATTCTCATATTCTTACATATTTCAACAAAGGAAAAACATTCCTTCCTTTATACCACACTGAAATAATTACAAATGAGTTGGCACACAATTACAAAATAAAAGTTTCCACACGCTACATCAAAATTACACAAAACTGTCGGCTTTTAAATACAATAAATCTTCACTCACGTGACCTCAAAGTTTGTGCTATTATCCACATCACTATCAACATGTCTCTAACTTCCCTTTAACTATGCAAAACTAGATTCCATCCTGATTAGGAGATATCATCCGATTTCTACAAACCACTACTCAGGAACACTGCCTGAATATTGCTTCCACCAAAATGCTCATAACTTCCATGAATAAATGCATTACTGTCTATGATCTTAATCATAAACATATAACATATCAAGGAGTATATCCTCAACATCACATAGCTCCAACTACAATATACCACATGCGCTAATCAAAACAATGTTTGCTTCACTGTAAATCTCCAGAAAATCACTGTGTTGACATTAATGATAATCATAGTCATGAATGCAACAACAACTACTAAAGAATGACTACAAAGCATTCAACATTGATTCCTAATAGAAGATTGGTTTCTTGGCTAAGCAAGAAGCATAATTTTATTTCATAGAGCACATCAGAAGTAGAATATGTAGCAGCAACAAACAATTATAACCAGATAATTTGGATAAAGAAAATGCTAAAAGATATTGGAATAAAGTTTGTTGAGCCTATTGTCATACATTGTGACAATACCGGCATAGTTAGTATGTCTAAGAATCCTATATTACATTCTAAGGAAAAGCATATAGAGATTAAGTATCATGTAGTTAGAGAGAAAGTTATTGTGAAAGATGTCAGACTGGATTACATAAGCACAAAGGAGAAGATAGAAGACATATTTACAAAGCCTTTGCCCAAGGATACATTTGAGTATCTGAGAGGTATGCTTGGGGTTATGACCCAACCTACTTTTGAGTAATGATGTAGTTGGTTTCATCCATCCAGTTGTATATGAGCCTTATCTTTCTTCTAGACTAGATGGTGGTACTTCCTCTATGGGGGAGTATGTGTATATGAGCTAAGTCATGAGGACTCTAGTGAATGTATTTTTTGAATAGTGTCTTTTGACATTGGAGTTGTTAACATAATGATGAAAATTATATCATTGATGTCAATGGGGGAGAAGTGTACATAAAAACCATTTGTACCATATGTTGGAGAGAACTGAATAGGAAAATGAAGCAAGATTTAATTGATGAAGAGGATTCAAAAATATTGGTTAGAGCAACAGTGTTGTAGTATTGGATTTTTGAAACATTGGATGTTTTTCATCTATGTTGCCATCAATGCCAATGGGGTAGATTGTTAGGAATGAATGCTGAATGTTTGGTAGTCATTCTATAGCATTTTTTGTTGCATTCATGACTATGATTGTCATTGATGTCAACAGAGTGATCTTTTGGAGACTTGTAGAGAAGCAAACAGTGTTTGGATTAGCGCACGTGGGATATTGTAGTTGGAGCTATGTGATGTTGAGGAAATACTCTTTGATATGTTATATGTTGATGGTTAATAGCATGGATAGTAATCCATTTATTCATGGAAGTTATGTACATTTTGGTGGAAGCAGTATTCAGGCATTATTCTTGAGTAGCGGTTTGTGGAAATCGGATGATATCTCCTAATCGGGATGGAATATAGTTTTTTGTAGTTACAGGGAAGTTAGAGACACATTGATAGTGACATGGATGATAGTGTAAACTTCTAGGTTACATGAGTGGAGAATTATTGTATTTGGAAGCCGACAATTTTGTGCAATTTTGATGTAGCCTGTGGAAACTTTTATTTTGTAATTGTGTGCTGACTCATTTGTAACTACTTGAGTGTGGTATAAAGGAAGGAATGTTTTTCCTTTTTTTAATATGGTTTAATATGAATGTATGCATGAAGTGAAGAAAAGAGCTAACGAAGTTGTGAAAGTGAAATTGTGAAGGAAGACCTGTGAAGTACATAGATCTGAAATTGAGATCTGGTGTAGCAGTGAGTGTAGTTTGGCACAGTGAGAAAGGAGGTAACATATTTGATATTATTCTATTGAATAATCTTGAGATTATTTGGATAGTGTGTTTAGTGATCTTTCCATTGAAGTTGTTTGGGCAATGGGTCCTTTTTTCTTCCATAACTCTTAACAGGGTTAGAATCTTTTAACAGAGATTCAAAATCTCCTAACCAGGATTCATATGTACTGAATGTATTTCATAAGACTCCTAATAGAGTCCATCCTTTCACAAGGATTATTAATATTAGTGCATCTTTTGGGGGCATCATTCCCACTGGGGTTTACTCTTTGATCAAGAGGTTCCCTAGTCAACATATCTTGTGTCATTGTGTTATTGTGTATGAATATCTTTCTATGGTTGGTAATTATATTGCTTACATGATTAAATACTGTTGAATTTGATAAAAGTTATAATTATCTGATAATTGATTCACCCCCCCCTCTTAGTTATCTTGGTGGACTTTACTTTCTAACACCACTAATTTTGTAGTCTAAGAATGGATTTGGGCTTCTACAGGCTTATGCAAAGACCTAGTTGTCTCAATATGCAAAACATAAATATGCAGTACAAGACAAAATAGTAGGCATTTTATTATTTAGGGTTGTTTATGTATGAGATAGAAGAATAAAAGGAAACAAATAATGCTTGTGTTGCAGGTGCATTTGGGGAAGCTGTTATGAGAGGCAAAGGTTAAATTACAGGAATTACAAATAAAATAGATGTTAGGGAAGCATTATTTATTGCTTGAAATAAATAATTCTTGTGTTGCAGGTGCATTTGGGGAAGCTGTTATGAGATGCTAAGGTTAAAGTTACAGGAATTAGAAATGACGAACACCATTCCAACTTACATGAATTTATCTTCATTTTTTATATCAAATTTTTCAAAATATTTAATATTGATCACAATTGATTCTAGATTTTTTTTTAAAGTCCCAAGAATATTATTATTCAAAAGTTGATACTATAAACTATAAATTCTATCTAATTGTATACAATATGATTTCTCATATTTTAGTTTTCCTGTAATCGTTTGAAATGCAAGTTCAATTTTTTCCTTCCCTCTTATTCTTAAAGTTTGTAAAATATTTATCGCCATCATGAAATTATAGTGCCCCTTCTTGGAGATGGTAAAACCTTTATTGCTAAGAATCTTGCTAAGGAAACTCCAAAAGAACTGATTTTGGATGGCAGCTTTGTCATGCCAGAAAGCAATGCATTTGGCCAGGCTTTCAAGTGAATTTGATTTTTATGTTTAATTGGTTTCACTTTTTGAATTTATGTCTATATTGTACTCTAAATGTTTTCTTTAACAAACATTATGAAAAGAAAAGCAAAATATGGTTGACTGTGGAAGAGTTTTATAGGACTCGACACATTAACCAGACTTATGATGTTGTAAGTTGTCAAGTTTTCTGACTTTTATAGCTGCAAACCACTTGCATTTTGGGTATAATACTCCAATGGTACCATTATTGGATGTCTTATAATATATTCATGTTGAACATGTTCTCATGTTAAAATTGAACAATTTGATAAGTTGGTCTTATTACTTTTTGTTCTTGCATTTGTTGGATTTAGAATTACAAAATTTATTTTCTAAATTTCTTGATGGTTCTACTTTCAATGGGAATAATTGAATAATATTTTTATTATTAAAAAGGAGCTTTGTAAAAAAAATTCAAATCATGTCATTTGGAAAAGAATAAAAGAAGAAAAACAATCATACATACCAATTACCTTCAAGAGGCTAAAAAATATGCATTATCATGTGCTTCCCCACTGGAAATTTGTTGCATGTGTCATTCCTAAAAAGGTATGGAAAACATGATATATAATTGTTCACGCCACTTTGTCTGACTATTGCATATCAAAAATCAATATTTAAAAAAAACTACCTCAATCTCTCTTTGGTGCTTATTCTCAAGAACCACTAAAACCTTCTCATTTTCATCCTCATCATCACAACCATGAAGATCCTCATTGGCTTCCTTCTACTGCAACATTAGTACGTAGGTGTAAGGGCATGAATAAACTATCAAAAACTAATGAATACTGCTTCAATACTATGCATCATTAGTGAAATTCAACATTCTGAATAAGAAGACACTACAAGCATACAAATACTATCATTACCTTGGCAACTAAGAATGAAACCTTCATATTGAATCTTATGGTTGATGCAACTACAATAGACCATTTCTTACTATGCACATCTACAATTAAATTATCATGAATACATATAGAAAATCATAGTTGGCCAAGTAAAAAAAATTAAAAATAAAACAAGTGGATACTTTTAATACACTACAAGTTTGTATCACTGGAATAAGATCCCACTCTTATCTTCTATATTAATATGGACTGTAAAATAATCTAAATGGCCTTACCTTTTCAACTAAGAATGAAACCTTCTTGTTGGATCTTATGGTCGATGCAAGTGTAATAGATTGTTTCTTACTATGCACATCTACAATTAAATGACAAAGTGGTTGTAATTTTGACTGATTGTATGAGTAGGACTTCCCTGGGAATGTGGTTTCCTTCTTTAATATTGTGTTGGTGAAAGTTTTTTTTAAAATACTCATGAGTGGAGATATTCCACTTCCTCTACCAATAATCATCAATGCATCATACCTGCATGCAAAATAACACATTCAAGTAGGTATATTATTGTTGGATACAATTGTCTGAAGGACATTGTTGGATTAGCTATGTGTTGTCATTGATGTCACACAAATGTCATATCAATTATCATTCTTAGTGTCTATCGAGTTTAGTCAATCAGCTAAGCAATTCTCAGTGTCTACCGAGTTCAGTCGGTCAGCTAAGCGGTTCTCAGTGTCTACCAAGCTCAGTCGGTCAGTTAGCCAATTTTTAGTGTCTACTAAGTTCTCTCGGGTGTCTAAAGGAAACATGACAGGGTAACAGTGTTAACCGAGCCTCCTCCATTATCAAATGAAAATTAGTGGTTACCGAGCTCTCTCGATCTCCGAAGGATGTTGTAGAATTCATTGTGGTTACTGAGCTCACTCGATCACCGAAGGAAATCTTTTCAGGATTAATGTTTACCAAGCAAGGTCGGCCCTTTCAAAGGGTTTTGTTGTTACAGTTTGTTTACCCAAGCCGACTGTTATAATAATTATTAGTACTGACTTGACAATCTAAATGTTAATTAAAATGGCATATATATAGAAGGTCAAGTGGTGAATAAAATAGATACAACATGCATAAATCATTTTGAAGAAAGGTATGTGCGAATTTTGAAGGATGGTTAGATATCCTTGAGGAGTAGCAAAGATTTATTTGATCAGTAAGGATCTAGTGAAGTAGAACAGAGATCTATATTCAACAATTCAGTTGCAGGTCATTTCATTGTTACTCTCTTACAATTGTAGCAGTGATATCAAAATCTCTTAACTGAGTTGGTTTAACAACCATTTTGTAAATCCTCTAACAAGGTGACAGTTCTATTGAATTGTTTCAAGACCTCTTACAAGGCCACTCCTAGTAGGGTGATTAAATCCTCTAACAAGGTCACACCTAACAATGTGTTTTGTAACCTTTTACCAGGTTGGCTTCTAATCGGGCATCACTTCAGAAGAGTGAAAAACAGTAACTAGTTACATTGGTGGTTTTTCCCATATCGGGTTTCCATGATAAATTTGGTGTCTTTTGTGTTCATGTTATTTTCTTTATTCATGTAAGTTAATCAGTGATGAATGCTTAAGAAAATTTTAATTATTACACACTTCAAGGATCAAGTTTCAACATTTCTTTGTATATTTACCGAGTGGCACAGTAAATAATTTGTTAAGATATTTAAGGGATTAGTAGTAATATTTTTGTGGTTAATTGATTCACCCCCCCTCTCAGTTATTGCATCTATATTTCCAACAATTGGTATTAGAGCTTTTGGTGCTTGCAGGAAGGGTTTCAAGGACCTAAGCTAAAGATTAGGATGTCTTACAAAAGAGAAATTCCAAGGCTTAATAGAAATAAATTTTCAGCATGGCAAGGTCTCATGAGACTTCATCTGGCTTCCATTGGTGATTCAGGATGCAAATATATTGATCAAGAATATACAATTCCTACTGGCACATTAACTGTTGAAGACATTGCAGAGAAGAAGAACCATAACACTATGATGATAGACATTGCATTAGCTCTTAGCTATGAAGAATTTGATGAAATCAAAGACTACACAACTGCTCATGAAATGTGGAACAAGTTGAAAAAAATCTATGGCGGTGATGACAATGTGAAGAGAGCCAAAGCAAAGAGCCTAAGAGGACAATTTGATTAGATGAAAATGAGAGAAGAAGAAAACATTACAAAATATGTTGAAAGGCTCAATACAAGTGTTAGTGCAATCAAAGCTTCTAGAGGAAAAATTGATGATGAAACTATTATAAGTAAGGTTCTTAGAACATTACTTCCTATTTATGCAATAAGAGTTTCTGCTATTCAAGAAAGAAGATGTGAAGAAAATCACAATATAACTTTGGATGCCTTAGTTGGAAGATTGACAGCTTTTGAACTGGATAACTATGACAACTATGTTCCAACTTCTAAAAATATTGAATCAGCTTTTGAGGCCAAACTTTCACTCAAGAAAGGGAAGAAAATCCAATCAGAAAGTGAAGAAGAATCAGAGGAAAGTTTTGATAGCGATCTTGAAGTTATTGAAGCATTACTTGCAAAGAAGTATTCAAGAGGCAGAGGAAAATACAAAGGTAAAACTCCCTTAATCTATTTTTCATGTGAAGAAATTGGTCATATTGCAGCTAGGTGTCCAAACAAGCAAAGCAAAGATGAGAAGAAAAATTACAAGTACAATGGCAAGAAGAATTTCAAATCATTCAAGGATAAAGGTAAGAAAACATGTTTTTTAGCTAAAGATTTGGATGATAGTGAAGAAGAAATTGTTTTCATTGCTGTAAAAGATGAATCTGATAATGATGAAGATGAGATGGCACTTATCTCTCATATAAGGAAGAATGATACATGGATTATAGATAGTGGATGTTCACATCATATGACCAGTGACAGGACTAAGTTTGAGCACTTTGAAAACTTTGATGGTGGTAATGTAAGGTTTGGAAACAATGAACCTTGTTGTATAAAAGGAAAGGGACAAATTTCATTCACCAAAGAACTTATATGTGATAATGTATATTGGGTTGAAGGACTAAAGAATACTCTTCTAAGTGTAGCACAGCTAATTAACATTGGATTCAAGGTTGAATTCATGAATGGCAAAGCAAGACTGCTGGATGACAAAGGAAAATTGATAGGATTAGGCAAACAAACCAAAGGTAACCTGTTTTATCTTGATCTTGGTGATTACTCATGTTTTATTGCTCAAATTGAAGAAAGTTGGTTATGGCACAAAAGGTTATGTCATGTAAATTTTGACAACATGATGAAAATAAGAAAATTCAAGAAAGTAAGAGGTATTCTTACTTTGAAGAAACCTGATGTTGGTCTATGCAAGAATTGTCAAATTGGTAAAATGGGAAAGTCTAGTTTTAAAAGTAAAAACTATCAGTATGAAGATATTTTGGAAATTGTGCATACTGATTTATGTGGACCTATTGGAATTGAGAGCTATACCAGAGAAAAATTCTTTATTCTCTTTGTTGATGATTACTCTAGAATGATGACTATTATGTATTTAAGAGAAAAGTCAGAAGCATTTGAGAAGTTCAAATGGTATTTAGCAAGAGTAGAAAAGGAAACAGGAAAAAGAATAAAATGCTTAAGATTAGACAGAGGTGGTGAATTCATCTCCCATGAATTCAATAATTTCTGCATTGAAAGAGGAATCAAAAGATAGGTATCAGCCCTGAGAACTCCTGAGCAGAATGGAATAACCGAAAGAAGGAATAGATCTATCATGGACTGTGCAAGGACTCTAATGATTGAAAAGAACATTGCTATGAAATACTGGAAGGAAGCTATCAGCACTGCATTTCATACCTTGAACCGAGTACAGCTAAGAAAAGACACATTCAAGACTCCGTATGAGCTATGGTATGGCTACAAACCAAATGTAAGTTACCTAAAAGTATTTGGTAGTAAATGTTACATCTTAAAAGAATCTAGAAAAGGAAAATTTGATGTAAAAAGTGGTGAAGGAATATTTTTGGGATATTCTTGCAAAAGTAAGGCATATAGATGTCTAAATTTGTCTACTCACAAAATCATAGAAAGTGCACATGTGAGAATTGATGAGTTTGCAAAAAAGACTGAAGAAGAAAGCAAAAAGGAACCATAGGATTACAAAAAATTTATTTACATCGAACTTGATACATTGCCAGACACATATAAGGAAACTACATCTACCGAGCCCAGTAAAGTAACCGAGTCACAAGAAGAAGTTCAGACCAAGTCACAAAGTACCGAGTCTCAGTCTGAAGCTACCGAGCAAGTATCTACTGAGCCCGAGAAACTTGAACCTGAAGATGAAGAAGGTGACAATGTAACTCATTCAGGAATCAAGGAACCTTTATTAACCAAGTACATCATAAAGCATCATAAACTAGATCAGATTATTGGAAACAAATTAGATGGTACTATGACAAGAAGTAAACTAAAAGGTACATGTTTATTTATTGATTTTGAACCTAAAAATGTCAAAGATGCATTGGAAAATGAAAGTTGGATTGAGGCTATGAATGAAGAAATAGAGAAAATAGAGAAAAATAAGACATGGACTCTTGTACCTAGGCCTAAAGATAAAAATGTAATTGGGACACAATGGGTATTCAGAAATAAGTTGAATGAAGATGGTCAAGTATCAAGAAACAAAGCAAGATTGGTATGTAAAGGATATTCTCAAGAAGAAGGAATAGATTATGGAGAGACTTTTGCTCCTGTTGCAAGATTAGAAGGTGTGAGGACTTTACTTGCATATGTAGCACATAAAGGATTTAAGGTATATTAGATGGATATAAAATCTACATTTCTCAATGGTATTCTTGAGGAAGAAGTCTACATTGAGCAACCTAAAGGCTTTATTGATCCAGACAAAAGGGATATGGTTTGCAAATTACACAAAACATTGTATGGTCTGAAACAAGCTCCTAGAGCATGGTATGAAAGATTACATAACTATCTTACTCAGATTGATTTCAAAAGAGCTAATGACAACAGTAATTTATACATCAAAGAAGGATCAGATAACAAAATTGTTTTGGCAGAAATATTTGTGGATGATACTATGTTTACAGGAAATGATGATCAGTGCAAATAATTTTCAGAGGATATGAACAAAGAATTTGAAATGTCTATGTTTGGTCAAATAAATTTTTTTGTTGGACTTCATATTCAGCAGAACAAAAATGGTATCTACATTACTCAGTCTAAATACATCAGGGAAATACTTAAGAAATTTGGTATGGAAGATTCAAAACCAGTTGGTACACCCATGTGTACTGGACTGAAGCTTACCAAAGATGATGATTCAAAAGAAGTAGATCAGACCTTATACAGATCAATGATTAGAAAATTACAGTATGTAGTACACACAAAGCCTGATATTGCCTTAGCAGTTGGTATAGTGGCAAGATTCTCAGCTAAACCCAGAGAAAATCACATGATGGCAATCAAAAGAATCTTGAGGTATTTAAGGGGAACTGAAGATTATGGCTTGTGGTATAAATTTGGAGGCAATCTGGATTTAAAAGTGTTTACTGATGTTGATTGGGCAGGAAACATTGATGACAAAAAGAGTACAAGTGGTGGAGCATTCTTTCTTAGCAAGAGGTTAGTATCTTGGACTAGTAAAAAGCAAAACTGCACATCCCAATCCATAGCAGAAGTAGAATATGTTGCTGCAGCAGTAAACTGCTCTAATATTGTATGGTTTAAACAGCTTTTGGAAGGCATGAAGGTTGAGATCAAAGAACCAGTTGTTATGTTTTGTGATAATACAAGTGCAATAAATATTTCAAAGAATCTAGTAATGCATTCCAAAACCAAGAACATTGCAATAAAATATCACTTTGTCAGAGAATTGGTGCAGGACAAGGAAATTAGATTGGAATATATTTATACAAAAGAACAAATTGCAGATATCTTCACCAAGCCACTACCTAAGGATGCATTCTTGTATCTTAGAGGCAAGTTAGGGGTCACTCCCCTGTCCGAGGTTCACTAAATAAATTTTTAGTGATGCATCAACCAGAACATGTTGAAGATCAATCAATTGATGTAGCATAGTCAGGGAATCATTGCATATGAATCAGTACATAAGGTACATTGATATTTATCGAAACTGTGTAAGTTGTCTTTGGCATGTGTTGTCAAAGAGGGAGAGTTTGCTGTCATTTCAAGAAATTTCTAAGAAGAATAATTTGAGAAGTTAAGAGGGAGAGTTCTCAGTCAGAAAGAAGTTTGAAGATGATGAGAATCAGAATGAAGCTAAGGATATGTTTCTTACTCTAGGTTTCTCTATGAAATTTCATTGTGCTATGACATGTTGTGTTGCCATCAATGCCAAAGAGGGAGATTGTTGGATACAATTGTCTGAAGGACATTGTTGGATTAGCTATGTGTTGTCTTTGATGTCACACAAATGTCATATCAATTATCATTCTCAGTGTCTACCGAGTTCAGTCGGTCATCTAAGCAATTCTCAGTGTCTACCGAGTTTAGTCCGTCAGCTAAGCAGTTCTTAGTGTCTATCGAGCTTAGTCGGTCAGTTAGGTGGTTTTTAGTGTCTACCGAGTTCTCTCAGGTGTCTAAAGGAAACATGACAGGGTAACAGTGTTAACCGAGCCTCCTTAATTATCGAAGGAAAATTAGTGGTTACCGAGCTCTCTCGGTCTCTGAAGGATGTTGCAAAATTCGCCGTGGTTACCGAGTTCACTCGATCACCGAAGGAAATCTTTTCAGGATTAATGTTTACCAAGCAAGGTCGGCCCTTTCAAAGGATTTTGTTGTTGCAGTTTGTTTATCCAAGCCAACTGTTATAATAATTATTAGTGTTGACTTGACAATCTAAATGTTAATTAAAATGGCATATATATAGAAGGTCAAGTGGTGAATAAAATAGATACAACATGCATAAATCATTTTGAAGAAAGGTATGTGCGAATTTTGAAGGATGGTTAGATATCCTTGTGGAGCAGTAAAGATTTATTTGATCAGTAAGGATCTAGTGAAGCAGAACAGAGATCTATATTCAAAAATTTAGTTGCAGGTCATTTCATTGTTACTCTCTTACAATTGTAGCAGTGATATCAAAATCTCTTAACCGAGTTGGTTTAACAACCATTTTGTAAATCCTCTAACAAGGTGACAGTTCTATTGAATTGTTTCAAGACCTCTTACAAGGCCACTCCTAGCAGGGTGATTAAATCCTCTAACAAGGTCACACCTAACAGTGTGTTTTGTAACCTTTTATCAGGTTGGCTTCTAATCGGGCATCACTTCAGAAGAGTGAAAAACAGTAACTAGTTACATTGGTGGTTTTTCCCATATTGGGTTTCCATGGTAAATCTAGTGTCTCTTGTGTTCATGTTATTTTCTTTATTCATGTAAGTTAATCAGTGATGAATGCTTATGAACAGTTTAATTATTACACACTTTAGGATCAAGTTTCAGCATTTCTTTGTATATTTACCGAGTGGCACAGTAAATAATTTGTTAAGATATTTAAGGGATCAGTGGTAATATTTTTGTGGTTAACTGATTCACCCCCCCTCTCAGTTACTGCATCTATATTTCCAACATATTATATATAATATTGGAATAAAAGGGTCATTATCACCTAGCATTTATAACTAATTTTGTTCAATTGTAGTGACCAAACTAGCCAAATTCTTGTAGCAGATCTTGAATCTATTATTAGATGGATTTATGTGGGATTTCAAGCATTTGAGTTTCTTTATGCATGTGTTTAAACTAAATTTTTAAGCTACTTAATTTATTAGCACAAATGTGAAGGAACCTTAACCTCAACCGTTGATAATAAAGATGAGACAAGGAGCAGACCAATCCAGAAGGCTAAGGTACAAGTCACTAGTTAGTTGTCAATGAAATAAATGTTGCTATTTTTCTATTAAGTTTATGATGTGGGATTGATTACTTCTACTGCCTTGGATCCCTAGGTTGAAAGAATATTAGGGAAATCACATGATTTTGAGGATTTGATGGATGTTGTGGAGGAAAGGTGCTTGATGACATACACGAAACCAATCAGTAGTAAAAGAAGACAGTATATTGGTGCTTTGGTATTTTGTTAAATAATATATGGATGTCAATAGCATAGCTTGTTAAGGTCTGTGGTATGGCGGAGGGGTACCTTTTATTAGCCTAAGTTCAGCTGATTAGCATAGGGCTTCAAATGATGGGGGTTAGAAATTGTATTGTCCAGTTCATCAGGTTTTAGTTACCTCTGTGTGTTTAAAGTTAAAAGTTACACCTGCCCTGTAAGATTATTTTAGATTTGGGATATAGTTTCATACAAGAGGTCTATAATTTCTTATGTTGATAATCTAAAACAATTAGTTTTAGGGTAACTTTATTTATGAATTTTCTTCTTATTTTAACTAATTTGAAGTTTCAGCCAATCGTCTATACATTAGAGGTGCTTATTTTGACAATGTAAAAGAATGAATTTAAGGGGAACTTTATTTCTGAATTTCTTGTTTGTTAACTAATTTGAAGTTTCAGCCAATATCTATACATTAGTGGTAGATAAATATTCAATTTGGTATTATTTGTTGGAATAACTAAGAGGGGAGTGAATCAGTTAAACACTATCCCAAATCAAAATGTGTAATCCAAAAATAAATACTCCAATTTCTACTACTCGGTAAACATAAAATACTTTCACTGTCTGTGCTTTTACCGATTGTCATTCTAAAACTTATAGTAGTTACCGATCAAATGTAACATGTAATATGCAAAGAATGATAACAACAGATATCAAAATCAACACATGACACAAGGGATTTAACGTGGAAACCTTGTGAAGGGAAAAACCACTTGGGACCAGCAACCCAAAAATGTTCACTCTTCTGAAGTGAGGTCGGTGAAGACCCAACCCTGTTAAAGGTTTACAAACACACTATTAGGTTTGACCTTGTTAGAGGATTTTAGACTAGAAGTTATCATCCAACCAACAGTCACTCTGGGGTTGATAGGATAACAATGTTCATTATATGAATGAGACATCATAAGACTTTCTTAGTCCACTCAGTTAAGAGATTTGATTGTGTACAATAGTTAAATATGTAACAGTAGATGATCTACCTTAATACAACTTCAATTACAGATTACAGATCAATATTTTTCTCATACAAATCCTTTCGACCAATGTAACACTTCAGATTCAACAATGTATTAACTTACTATCCATTGGTAATTACTCTCTGTAGCTTAGTAACTGTTCTGTAGCTCGGTTCTCATTAACCAGTATGATAAAAAATGCATGAAGTTTGTTCACATGATAATTCTATAGTATCTTCTTCTGGCATCTTTTTACTATGAAACCAATGTCTCTTATATAGATGAGTAAATTGGTTTCTTTTCCTCCATCAGATTTTGTCGCTTAATCAAATTCATAGATTTTTCCACTTTAGGCTTCCTCAGCTGATGTGTTAGTAACATGTTTCAATCTACTCCATTAGATCCTTTTGATTTATATTAGCCATCGATCTTCATAACAAACATTATATGTTACCACAATTTCATACAGTTTACAGATCATCACTTCATTAGCTAAACTGATTATTTAATTCCTTTCTATTTTGCTTGGTTAACAAAGAAATGCGTCCATGAACACAAGCTTGGTTAACATTGTGCTTAGTATACACTACACTCCATCGGTGTATACTGAAATGCTTACATTACCGACAACACTGCTTTGTGTCTTTCAACTCTTTTCTTCATCATAGATGAATGCAATATAATAAAGTCAATTCCATCAAGTCATAGACTCATCAATAAGTTACTCATTGTATTCCTTATCCTCATCTGACATATACATCTTCCTCATGTAGATATTTATGTTCTTCATCTCTTTCACCTTCCTTCAGATGTGTCAGTATAGTAACTTACAAGATAAGTACTGTCAAGCTAGTTGACATCAATGACAACATAATGCTAATTTAATCATCTTGCATTATCTAATCACCAACTCCTTAATAATCTTGAATTACAAATTCTTTATTTTGGTTCCAAATCAGTTTTATTTCATCAATCTCTCCCTTTGGCATTGATGGAAACTCAAGTAATATGAAATGTACCATAAACATACCAAACATGTATTCTACAGCTTTGTAAACAAATGATGTAAGTTGAATAGACTTAATATGTTTAATCACTACATTACTTAATATTTGTGATGCTCTTTTCAGTTCTCCTATTCCTACTTCTATTCTCAGTAACTCATCTTCAATGCTTTGTTCTTTCAAATTGTCTCTCCCTTAGATAGTTCTCATCGGTGCATTTTCTCTCCCTTTCATATACAGATTGTTTTTTTCACTTGTTCTAACAAATCCAATACTTAACAAGTAAGTCTGTAGTCTTTCATACCAAGCTCTCGGTGCTTGATTCAAACCATATAAAGCTTTATGTAATCTACATACCATGTCTCTGTTGTCTGGATCAATAAATCCTTTGGGTTGTTCTATGTAGACTTCTTCTTCAAGTATACCATTCAGAAATGCTGACTTTACATCCATTTGATAGACTTTGAATTTCTTATGCGCAGCATATGCAAGTAGTATTCTAACTCCTTCTAATCGAGCAATAGGTGAAAATGCTTCACCAATTCCTTCTTCCTATGCATATCCCTTGCATACCAATCTAGCTTTATTTCTTGTAACTTCACCATTTTCATTCAGCTTGTTTCTGAATATCCATTTAGTACTGATAACATTTTTGTCCTTTGGTCAGGGTGCTAAGCTCCAAGTTTTGTTCTTTTCTATATTCTCTATTTCCTCTTTCATTGCATTAATCCATTCTTCATTTTCTAATGCAACTTTCACATTCTTTGGTTCAAATTCACAAACTAAGCATGTACCTTGTCTTGTTTTCCTCCTAGTTTGCATTCCAGCTTGTCTGTTTCCAATAATTTGTGTCTCAGGATGATGTGTCCTAAAAAAACTAGCTAGTAATCAGTTTCTTCTTTCTTGTTCATCCTATTTAGGTTCATGTGCTTGCTCGGTAGCACCATCTTGTTCGTTGGTTTCCTCTTCCTATTCCTCAGGGTTATTTTCCTGCTGACCGATTATCACAGGCTGTGACTTCGGTAGATAGTCAGGAAGTTCAATGTAAGTGAATCTACCATAGTCTTTCGGTTCCTTTCTACTATCCTCTGTGTTCTTATCATCAAACTCATCAAAAGGAACATTAGTACTTTCAATTATCTTATTTGTAACCTTATCCAGACATTTGTATGCTTTACTTTTGGTAGAATATCCTAAGAATATCCCTTCATCTCCTTTAGAATCAAATTTGTCATTTCTCTCATCTTTTAGAATAAAGCATTTGCTTCCAAAAATATTGAAATAACTTATAGTAGGTTTGTGTCCAAACCATAGCTCATAAGGTGTTCGGTTGGAGTCCTTCTTTAGTTGTACTCGGTTAAGCACATATATGACTGTGCTAAAAGCTTCCCTCCAATATGTATGAGAAACATTATTTTGTATCATTAGTGTTCTAGCATAATCAATTATTGACCTATTCCTTCTTTCAACAATGCCATTTTGCTGAGGTGTCCTCCGTGCAGAGACCTATCTCTTAATACCATGCTCATTATAGAAATTAGTAAATTCATCAGAGATAAATTCACCTCCTCTATCACATCTTAAGCATTTAATTTATTTTCTAGTCTCTTTTTCTACCTTAGCTTTATACCACTTGAACATTTTAAAAGCTTTAGATTTCTCTTTCAGGAACATAATAGTCATCAGTCTTGTATAGTCATCAACAAAGAGAATAAAGTATCTATCACCAGAACAACTCTGAGTTCTCATAGGACCACATAGGTCGGTATGAACCAACTCAAGTATCTTCTTTGTTGAGTAGTCTTTTCTTTTGAAACTAGACTTAGTCATCTTACCTTTCTGACATTCATGGCACATAGCATGATCTGGTTTAGATAAGTTAGGCAACCCTCTAAATCTTTTCTTCTTACTAATCTTGATCATGTTATCAAAATTCACATGACATAATATTTTGTGCCACAACCATGCATCTTAATCCTTCATTATCAAACAAGAGGATTGATCAATATCAAGATAAAATAGGTTACCTCTAGATTGTGTACCAGTTCTGACAAGTCTTCCTCCATCATCATACATTTTCTTCTTTTTTCTCTCAAAAGCAAGTCGGTGGCCTGAATTGTTCAACTGTGCCACACTTAACAAATTATAGTTTAGTCCATCTACCTAGTATGCATTTTCACATTTAATTCTATCATTAATCATCAGTGAACTTTTACCTCTTACCAGACAAGGTGTATCATTGCCCATTCTCACAGATCCTCCATTTTATTCATCAAGTTGATCAAATTTCTCTACATCACCAGTCATATGATGTGTACACCCACTATCTATGATCTGTGTATCATTTCTGTCTACTCTAGAGATTAGTGTTGTCTCTTCTTATTTCTCTTCTTCCTCTGAATCATCTTTCATAGCTACAAATACTACTTCTACATCATCATCAGTGTCAGATTTAGACTCAATATCTTTATCTATGTAACATACCTTTTTCTTTTTGTCATAACTATATTTGTTATCTCTGTTGTTGTATCGGTAGCCTCTGTTGACTCTTCTCCCATAGCTTCCTTCCGATCAGCCTTTAGATCTATCATCATCTTTCTTGTGTGGACATCTAGCAGCAATGTGGCCAACCTCTTTACAATTAAAGCATGCCAAAGGTAGCTTACCTCTATATCTTCCTTTTCCTTTGGGTAATCTTCTAGCCATAAGAGCTTCAAGCTCATCAAGTTCATCATCGATATTGCTATCACTATCATCATTCTTATTTTTCCTGCTATACTTACTAATCTTCAAAGAAGACATGAAAGTGGATTCAATAGAAGGAACAATACTGTTCTCAAATTTTTTTAATTCAAAGGTTGTAAGCTTATTGATTAGTGTGTCAAGGGTAAGATTGGATACGACCCTTGTTTCATGAATTGCAGAGATCCTGATTGCATAAACTGGTAACAAAGTTATGAGAATCTTGCTTATCACTGTTTCATCATCAATAACTCCATCAGATGCTCTAATAGCATGTACTAATTCTTTCAGTCTATTTGTGTACTAGACAATGTTCTCACCTTCTTTCATCTTCATATCATCAAAAGGACCTCTTAGATTTTCTGCTCTAGCTCTCTTAACATTCAAATCTCCATTGCATATCAAATTTAGCTTATCCCACATGGCTTTGGTGGTAGTGCATCCCTTAATGGCTTCAAATTTGGCATTGGTATAGGAAGCAACAAGTTCCATCATAGTAATATTGTGTTCATGCCTATCCTTTAGTTGATCAAGTGTCAAGGGACTTGGTGTCAGTTCAATGTAGCCATTTTCCATCAGATCTAGTGCAAAATTCCCAATCCTAGATGTGTGCAACTTCATCTGGCTTTGCCATACTGTGAATTTGTCTTTTTTGACCTTTGGCACTTCCCTCTTATACATCTTGAGACCTTTGTGCTGAAGTCCTTAAAATTTTGTTCTCAGTAACTGATCTTCAATGCTCTGTTCTTTCAAATTGTCTCTCCCTTAGATAGTTCTCATCGGTGCATTTTCTCTCCCTTTCATATACAAATGGTTGTTTTCACTTGTTCTAACAAATCCAATACTTAACAAGTAAGTATGCAATCTTTCATACCAAGTTCTTAGTGCTTTCTTCAAACCATATAAAGCTTTATGTAATCTACATACCATGTCTCTATTGTTTGGATCAATAAATCCTTCAGGTTGTTCTATGTAGACTTCTTCTTCAAGTATACCATTTAGAAATGCTTACTTTACATCCATTTGATAGACTTTGAATTTCTTGTGTGCAGCATATGCAAATAACATTCTAACTCCTTCTAATCTAGCAATAGGTGCAAATGTTTCACTATAGTTAATGCCTTCTTCCTGTGCATATCCCTTGCATACCAATCTAGGTTTATTTCTTATAACTTCACCATTTTCATTCAACTTGTTTCTGAATATCCATTTAGTACTGATAACATTTTGTCCTTTGGTCATTGAATACAAGCTTGGTTGACACTATGCTCAGTATACACTACACTCCATTGGTGTATACTAAAATGCTTTCATTACTAACAACACTGCTTTGTGTCTTTCAGCTCTTTTCTTCATCATAGATGAATGCAACATAATAAAGTCAATTCCATCAAGTCATAGACTCATCAATAAGTTACTCAGTCTATTCCTTATCCTCATATGACATATACATCTTCCTCATGTAGATATTTATGTTCTTCATCTCTTTCACCTTCCTTCAGATGTGTCAGTATAGTAACTTACAAGATAAGTAATGTCAAGCTAGTTGACATCAATGACAACATAATACTGATTTAATCATCTTGCATTATCTAATCACCAACTCAGTATTCTTGAATTATTGATTTTTCATTCTAGTTCCAAATCAGTTGTAGTTCATCAATCTCTCTCTTTGGCATTGATGGTAACTCAAGTAATATGAAATGTACCATACACATACCAAACATGTATTCTAAAACTTTGTACACAAATGTTGCAAGTCAAATAGACTTAATATGTTTAATCACTATGTTACTCAACATTTGTGATGCTCTTTTTAGTTCTCCTATTGCTACTTCTGTTCTCAGTAACTGATCTTCAATGCTCTGATACCAATTGTTGGAATAACCGAGAGGGGGGTGAATCAGTTAAACACTATCCCAAATCAAAATGTTTTGGGATTTAGTTTCATACAAGAGGTCTATAATTTGTTATGTTGATAATGTAAAACAACTAGTTTTAGGGTAACTTTATTTATGAGTTTTCTTCTTATTTTAACTAATTTGAAGTTTCAGCCAATCATTTATACATTAGAGGTGCTTATTTTGACAATGTAAAAGATTAAATTTTAGGGGAACTTTATTTCTGAATTTCTTGTTTGTTAACTAATTTGAAGTTTCAGCCAATATCTATACATCAGTGGCAGATAAATATTCAATTTGGTATTATTTCTGTATACAGATTGTATATTTATTGTTCTAGAGGTGATTTCATAGCTTTTTCATGAGCCATTGTAGAGGGAAAAGTCCTTTCAACCCACTATCTACATTGTAATCACTATACACACCATTGTATATCATAGAACACATAGAACATAAAAATACTTTAGGATCATTGCATTTATATAAAAGCTTTATGTGCATGGAATAACTCAATAGTGATACACTCATGTCTTCCTTGATAATTTGTTATCTTACAGAATGATGACTTGTGCCTTTGGGTAATCTGTAATACCTAAAAGGAAACAAATGATATTAACATCCATGGTTGACCAAAAGTAGGTTAATGGGACTCGAGAGTATGCCAGTTTACAAAGGAAATTCTCAGAAGAGAATCCTAGGAAGAATTTAAAAAATACGAAACAGCAGGGGACCATCAACACAGGTGATCAAGAAACCCATACAAATAGCCAAATAAGGTGAACAAGAACCCCAAAAAACATAAGATGAGTAATATTGGAGAGAAGAGTTCTCGTTAAGTATCATAGTCTATGCCAGAATATATTTGAGAGAAGAGTTCTCGTTAAGTATCATAGTCTAAATCATACATAAACACAATCTTCTTTGGGAGTGTTATAAGGATAATAACAGCATGTGCCAAGAATTAAATGTATACAAAATGGAGTTAGCATGAGTTCCCTTGAGCAATAAAGAACTTATTTATATTTTCCACTCACATCTTCAACTCTTGTTCACCTTCATCTGAACCAAGTCTTGCTTCTATAGCATATCAATCATATATAAAGGAATCACAAATCAGGTGAAGCTCAATATAGATCAATCTTAGTTCCTGATTACGAACCAATATCATGTAAAGCTTTAAAATCTATGTATTGGAGATGAGGACTTTGACAAGGTCTCAAGAAAGTAAGGTTAAGATTCATAGCTACTAAGTCAGATCATACATTGGGTTTAAATCTTTAACAAGCTATTTCTTTAAAATGTTTTGTCAATATGGTTTGTTAACACTGATCTTGATATTTATGGATCTGATAAGTAATGAGATGTGTTCAAACAACTCAAAATGAAAAATCCTATGTTTTTTACTAATTTTTTGTCACCACCTCATATCTTTGAATACCTCTCACCATATATCAATTCCCAGTGCTGCCTTACCAATTAAGCTTTCTTAAAGTTTAATTTTTATTTACATATTTTTAACAATGTCAGCCATCAATGTTCCCTATATAACAATCCAAATAAAAACCAAAAGTACAAGGTGGTGTTCGGCGTAAAATGTACCTGAAACAAAATATACTCAATACAAGCATCGCTATAAACATCTAATTTATAGGTTTAACCATATTTATTGATAACTATTCTAACTATACTCAGAGTTGGTTTCAACTACTGTGTTTATATGTTTCTTTCATTTTATAAAGGATAATATGATGCAATATGTATGACATTCTACACAATGTGATATGTGCACTTCATTTAAGAATGGAAGGTAATTGATACTATCATCAAATAAATACATTGAAGAAATAAGACACAACATACCTCTTCATGAGGATTAGGAAAGTCACTTTTCCTATCAATCCAACCAGGTTGAAGAACTTGATTAGAATATGCATCTGGTTGGTATCCATCACAGCCTATTAACCAAAGGAAACAGTAAATAATGAGAAATTTCAACCAATGCAATTATCCTTTGATTTAGATATTACCTTATAATAAAATGCATCACCATCAAATCAAAATATTAATCATATTAAAAGCTATTCGGTTGAATGGCATAATCTTGCAAATTAGTAATCAAGAAGTATGTTCCATCTTAAGTGTTCTACTTTATTTAAGTTACATACCTTACAGATTATTTTTTCCCAAAATGTCTTTGGGTTGATCCATAATTAGTCTAGCATTTTCCCTGTCATTCAAAAGAGAGAGAGATATATATACAAACCATGTAACTTCTAGAAAGAAAACATGCTTCAGTCTGCAATGATCAACATCTATCAGTGACTATTATACATACCAAGGAATTATTAGAAATCAAATCACAATGAAGTATATATAATATGTATGACAAAACATATGTATATATATAATAATATTCTACACAATCAACATGTCATACATATACATGTATATATAATAATTCTCTACTAGTGAAAATGTCAAAATTTGAAAAGAGACTTTGCTGGAAACCCCAGGTCACATAGTCCAAATAAAATGTAACTCTTATACACTAAGTTTGCACCCTTGTCTCAAGCTCTCTTGGTCTTGATAACCTAGTATAACATGGGAATCATCTCCAGGTTGTGGGACCTATGCTAACTAAGATGAGACCTCTAGGTTCTAGGCTAGTTCCTCTTGGATAATCACCTTAATTTTCTTTTTTGATAGGAAAAGTAAATCTTTTGAGGGAAAGGGATAGAAGGAGTACTTGAAACTAAAAATGCTTGAAAGCAAACTACCCTACTAGGTGATACACCAAAATGAAAAGAACAAAATACACTTTCCAAATCAGCATGAAGGGGCCTCAGATCTAGTAGAACACAATCTTCCTAAATAGGCTTGCATAAGTATTTCACAAAGGGGTCTAGACAAGAGACACAAACTGTGACCTGCAAGCAGACATTCTTTTCAACAAAAGGGCACAAGAATGAGACAAAATGACAAGGGGCTGAAATATACCCACAAAATCACTCAAATCAAATCATACACAATAGTGCACATGTAAGTTGAAAGGAAAAAGGGCTCTGGAACTTTGAGACTTCCCTAACAAGACCATTATATCCCATTCAATAAGAGAAAACTTAGAATAGGAAGCATAATGACATAAAGAATGCAACAAAATACCTTTGCAATATCTAAGCATCAATGAAAGATTATAGGTTGCAGAAGCTAGAGGGCAGAAAGGATGCCTCAGATAACTCTTGAGAAAGGAAACCTCCCTTTAAAAAAAAATTAAACTCTAAGCTTCAAAAGCTCCAAAAAACATTATATACATCTCCTCTAATACAGGCAGGAGAAAAAGTCAATTAGGGTTACATAAATTTCCATCTAATAATCACAACCCTAATTCTATCAAGTCTGATCATAAATGTATCTCTGAAAATATCTTGGCCGATCCATCTACTTTGCTACAAGTTAAAAACTTCACGCCACCACCAGGAACTTGTCTCTGCTAGTCAGCATCATCATGAATGTCTAAAATCTAATCCTCACAGATATTTGAATTTAAAATTGTAAAAAACCATAGGTGGCACCAACCTTTTAATGCATCTTTGGTGTATAACACTGACATGGTACCATGTTATGGCCACCTAGGTCCTCATCATCATCTTCCCAACTGCAATTGTCCCTAAAAATCAATTCTGAGCTACCCGCACCCTCACATTCAACCAATAGGAATAGACCAACAAGAAACCTTATGAAATACATTTAAATTTGAAAGGCAATGGCTAGCAAGCTCAACTTTAAAACACAACTGTCGATATAATTCATTACCTACAAATCAAGTCGCTCAGAACACCTTTGAAACAGTCACTAGCCTTTTGAAAGGTCAAAGTCCACGTCGTTAGTTGAGAACCAATAGAAAATGAACATGTCATAATCGATCGACACCTCAGAAGTTAAAAGAGTCTGGACTTTGCATCGGATGACAGTCACATGATCACATGAGCTTAGGAGATTCCTTGCGATCACACAACCACCATAGGCTCTTAAGGAATGATAGATCACTGGGCCTCACTCTGACAAGCTTCCACATCACAAAATCGCAACCAATGAAAAGTGAATACCTCAAAAAAAATGACAATGGACCCACCATGAGGAAGCGCTGAGTTGGGAGGAAGATCAATGGTCATCGCATGATCGCAAGGCACAAGATTAAGCCTTGCAAACATGTGACAACTGACCAATTAAATAGATTATCCTTCTTAATCAAGAAGTAAAACACTGGTTAGGATTTTTAAAAGCTGGGCCCACCGATAGGTGTCACCTTGTCACATGATCACATGTCAGAAAGTCTGACAACCTAGAGTCATGAGATCATGCAATAGCCACAAGTTAAGGGCAAGGCACTTTAGAAAGATTTGTTAGGAAACTTAGGCTTTGCAGGAAGTATTAAAAAGGGACCCACTCAAAAACCTAGTGGCTAACACATGAAGTGGTCACTTTTAAAGGGCACATGCATTTAGAGAGATTTAAGTGGCCTAAAAAGGTAACGGTGAAATAGAATAGGTCACAGGGTTTTACGGTTTTTTGGCTACAATGGTTAGGCTTTCAAATTGAGAGGCTTGTAGACCAGGGAGTAAAAATGAATTGCAGAGACCAAAAGAGGAGAGGCAACCCATAAAAATTCTTAGGGGTGCTCAATAGGGTTTAAAAATGCAGAATTCTAGGTGGAACTTGGTCTATAGCCAAATTTGTATGGAACAGGGAAAATTGGGTAACATTTTGGTGGTTTTTGTGGGATGTCAACCTGCTAAACATGGAAAACCAGTGACCTTGACACAATCCATTTGGCATAGGGGTCATCATTTGAGCACAAAATTTTTGACAGAGAGAGACTTGGAACCAAAGGAACAAAAACTGTGCTCAAGCACTTCTTGGAAAATAGGGAAAACTAACCTAGAAAGCAGGGAAAGAAAGTAGGAAACATACCTAACCTAAACTAACCAATACGTAACACTGGTCAAACAAAACCATTTACTGTTTGTGAAAAATAACTTCCCATCCTTCTCAGATTACAATAATCCACATGCTCCTGGAAAGCTATTAAAAGATAAATATAGGAGATATGCAGAATCAACTGCTTGACAAGGATTTGACTGATATGGATTTTACTCAGTTGGTCAAGCTGATTTTAAGCACCATCATTTTGAGGAGGATCAATAAGCAGTAATAGGACCTTACTTACATGGTCAATAGGGACAACAAGCTGATTTGGTTCATTCTCAGCCTCAGCTTCTGGTGGAATATCACATTGGGATGCTGGCATAATTTGTACTCCTTTGATAACCTCCATCCTGGCCAAATGCCAGATATGGAAACCATGAGAGATGTTGGACCTAGAACTCTCCTTGATAGACTCAGGCTCCTAAGAGATTATTTTAGTCTAATTGATCTCCTCCTTATGCCGACTGGAAATAATTATCTCCTATAGCTTGTAGGTGTTCTTTGGACGTGTGGGCTTGTCATCAAGATGCAAGAAAAAGTATTCCATCTCGTCCCAAAATTGATCTTCTTCTTCTTCTTCTAGATTCTCTTGTAGGAGAAGCATACTATTGTCAGCACAATTATCATGATTTTTTGAAAACTCATTTGTCTTGACTTGTTCAGAGAGAGTCTCCTTGAGATCAATAATCTTCTGCTCAATGATCTCCTTTTCTTCTTCAAGTTGAAAACATTTCTCAATCTACATCTGATAGCCTCTCTTATATGTTTCAGCTGTAGAAGCCAGGAATCCTATATTTTGCTTGAGATCCTATAGCTCTCTCTCATGAAACTCCTCATGAGCTCTCTTCTCCTTTTCTTTCTCAATCTAAAATTCATTGCCTCTATCAAACATGGCCTCTATCAAAATCCTTTAGTCTTGAACCACATTTTCACAATTACTCTTATGAACTTCCAATTCTTCATAGGCATCCCTTTGAGCTGCTAATGTTCTTTGAAAATCCTCCTCTTTTTTAGCTATACCAACACTAACCTTAATCAAATTTTCCTTGTAAACTTTGTTCAGCATTACTAGATTTCTTGCAAGGGCTGCTTGACTTTTTTTCTATCCTACAATGATTTCTTCACACTACTTCCATCTAGAGTTGAACTGCTCCTTTGCTTGTGTCTGCATATTCCTTTTCTATGTTTCCAACACCTCTTGATAAAACTTCTTTTGTACTTCCAACCCTTTAGTGAGCTTGGCCTCATTCCTCTTGTATTGCTCTACTAGATACCTCCTATAGCCTCGATCTTGTTGAGCCAAAGCTTGTTTTTGTTGGATCTGGGCATGATAAGCATGCTCTTTCAAGGAAAGAATCTCTTCTTGAGGTTGCTAATATGTGTATTAATGTTGCCATGATACTGGAAGTTGGGTGGGTGGGGGGCAAGCATGAGGTGAACATTGTTCCATTGCTACAACTGGATAGTCCTGCATGAAATTAGAAGTACAACTACTTTGATAAAGCTAGCTTTCATGAAATGAAGGGATATCTTCATGAAAAGGATAGTAATCCATTTTAGGTACTGAGTTTGCTTACAACCAGTAAATGTGAATTCAAAGTCACCGGATATGCAAAACAATGACCTCTCAAAGGTCTACAACCTGCTGGAAGCATATCAGAACCAACAAGAATTATGAAAACTATGACCTCTTGGTCCCACCGGGCATGCTAGAATTGTTATACACTAAGTTTTCACCCTTGTCTCAAGCTCTCTTGGTCTTGATAACCTAGTAGAACATGGGAATCATCTCCAGGTTGTGGGACCTATGCTAACTAAGATGAGACCTCCAGGTTCTAGAATGGTTCCTCTTGGATAATCACCTTTATTTTCTTTTTTGACAGGAAAAAGTAAATCTTTTTAGGGAAAGGGATAGAAGGAGTACTTGAAAGTAAAAATGCTTGAAAGCAAACTACCCTACTAGGTGATACACCAAAATGAAAACAACACAATACATTGGCCAAATCAGCATGAAGGGGCCTTAGATCTAGTAGAACACAATCTTCCTAAACAAGCTTGCATAAGTATTTCACAAAGGGGTCTAGACAAGAGACACAAACTGTGACCTGCAAGCAGACGTTCTTTTCAGCAAAAGGGCATAGGAATGAGACAAAATGACAAGGGGCTGAAATATACCCACAAACTCACTCAAATCAAATCATACACAATAGTGCAAATGTAAGCTAAAAGGAAAAAGGGCTTTGGAACTCTGAGACTTCTCTAACAAGGCCAATATATCGCATTCAATAAGAGAAAACTTAGACAAGAAAGCATAAGGACATAAAGAATGCCACAAAATACCTTTGTAATATCTCAGCATCAATGAAATATTATAGGTTACAGAAGCTAGAGGGCATAAAGGATGCCTCAGATAACTCCTGAGAAAGGAAACCTCACTTTTTACAAAAAGTAAACTCTGAGCTTCAAAAGCTCCAAAAAACTTTATATACATCTCCTCTAATACAGGCAGGAGAAAAAGTAAACTAGGGTTACATAAATTTCCATCTAATAATCACAACCCTAATTTTTTCAAGTCTAATCATAAATGTATCTCTGAAAATATCTTGGTCGATCCATCTACTTTGCTGCAGGTTAAAAACTTCACGCCACCACCAGGAACTTGTCTCTGCAAGTCGGCCTCATCATGAATGTCTAAAATCTGATCGTCATAGATATTTGAATTTTAAATTGTAAAAAACCACAGGTGGCACCAACCTTTTAATGCATCTTTACTGTATAACACCGACATGGTACCACGCTATGGCCACCTAGGTCCTCATCATCATCTTCCCAACTGCAATTATCCCTAAAAATCAATTTTGAGCTACCCACACCCTCACATTTGATGAATAGGAACAAACAATGAAGAAACCTTATGAAATACATATAAATTTGAAAGGCAACAACTAGCAGGCTCAGCTTTAAAATAAAACCATCAATACAATTCATTAATGGCAAATTGAGTGGCTCAGAACACCTTTGAAACAATCACTAACCTTTTGAAAGGTTAAAGTCCATGTCGTCAGTCAGGAACCAATAGAAAAGGAGCACATCATAATCGACCAACACCTCAAAAGTCAAAAGAATTTGGACTTTGCATCAGATGGTGGTCACATGATCGCATGAGCTCAGGAGAGTCCTTGCGATCACCTGACCACCATAGGATCTTAAGGAATGACAGATCACTGGGCCCCACTCTGACAAGCATCCACATCATGAACTCACAACCAATGAAAAGTGAATACCTCAGCAAAAATGACAACGGACCCATCATCAAGAAGCACTAAGTTGGGAGGAAGATCAACGGTCATTGCATGATCGCAAGGCACAAGATTAAGCCTTGTGAACATGTGACAACTGACCAATTAAATAGATTATCCTTCTTAATCAGGAAGTAAAACACCGCTTAGGATTTTTAAAATTTGGGCCCACCGACAGGTGTCACCCCATCGCATGATCACATGTCAGAAAGTCTGACAACCCAGAGTCATGAGATCATGCAACAGCCACAAGTTAAGGGGAAGGCACTTTAGAAAGATTTGTCAAGAAACTTAGGCTTTGCAGGAAGTATTAAAAAGGGACTCATTCTACAACCTAGTGGCTAACACATGAAGTGGTCACTTTTACAGGGCACATGTGTTTAGAGGGATTTAAGTTGCCCGAAAAGGTAATGGTGAAATAAAATAGGTCGTAGAGGTTTTAGGGTTTTTTGGCTATAACGGTTAGACTTTCAAATTGAGAGGCTTGCAGACCAGGGAGTAAAAATGAATTGTAGAGACCAGAAGAGGTTGGGGAACCCATAAAAATTCTCAAGGGTGCTCAACAAGGTTTAAAAATAAATAATTTTGGGTGAGCTTGGTCTATAGCCAAATTTGTATGGAACAGGAAACATTGGGTAACAGTAACTCTTTAAGAATTTGAATACTGACCTTTTCCAAATTGAGATTGCTCTGTAGATCTGTATCAGAGGTCCTAGAAATTGAAATGGGATTCGTAATGCCATACTGCTTTAGATCTTCTGTTGGAACAATTCTCTTCTTCGTCCATTGAAATTTACCATTCTATGCAAACGTGTTTGAGCAGCCTTGATGCAACAACTAACACCCCCATCGTCTCCATCACCTACTCCAATTGAAACACCAAGAAAATATTCAACCTACCCTCTCAACACATGGTATGATGAGTTATAAGGAGCCCAAATGGACTTGATGCACCTTGTCAAGACCAATGAAAATCAAGAGATAGGAAAAGATTAAACAACTCAACAAAAAATATCTTCAAAAATTCCAAAAAAAACAAACCTAGGGTTTTATCATCCTCCATCCACTACATTTCAAAGATTACATATGACTTGCAGAGGTGTAGGTGGAACTCCATGGCATTTGGGCAACCCTAATGCCAGTAAAAAAATATTTGGGAGTTGAAGCTCTATGGCATTCAAGCACCCCTAAACATTTCAAACCCTAGCCCTCAAATGCTCTCTTAAATGCAAGGTTAAGCAAGGATGTCAACTATTTTCTATAGAGCTGAGATTTTTATAGTAGGATAGGACAGGCATGGAAGTGAGATAGACATGGAAGCAAGGTTATCTTCTTTTAAGGCCCATCCCTACCTCTATGATTTCTTTCTCAAGCCATCGCTCTCCAATTTTCATACACCGCCAACAAAGTGAAAGAATAATTAGCAAAACATGTTAAAAATTCACTTCCCATGTTTCCTTTTCCTTTGCCGCGTATTAAAAAAAACAATTATTTCTTTTGTCTTAAAATTTTAATTTAAGACAATTAAAATAATAATTTAAATATGTAAGACAAAATTTTAATTTTGTCTTTAAAAAATGTCTTAAATTAGCTTCTAATGTAGTAGTGAATGGAGGAGTATCTAGTGTCATCATCAATCACTGTTAAGAGGTTGATGCAAGATCTAGATAGTGCTCATAGGATAGTGCCTAAGGCTAGGAGTGGGAAAGAGTACATGTAGAGTGGTTGGAACCAATTGCATATGTGAAATTTAATTATCCCTTCTTGGCTAACAATAACTCCTAATACAAGTTGCATAAAAAACATACTATTAAAAATAGCTTTTAAGTTTCCTTCATTATTGTCAAGAACTATATACATTCAAAGAGTCTACAACCTTAATAAAGCTTTTCTGCTTGGAAAATTTTAGTTAATCACACGAGTATATACCCATGGCTTTACCTGAATAAGAATCAACTAGTGATAGGAATTTGTAGTTGTACTTTTGAACTTTGTGTAATTCAAGGTTTTGGATTTTAAGAAATTTAATATGTAGTTTGATACATTGCTCAAAATTTGTTTGCTAATATTATCTTAACATGTCTTTCTTGTAGAGAGCTGGTTTCCATTCATTAATCCCTTCAAGTAGAAGATACTGCAAGACTCTTGCACCTAGTTTATTAGATCATTATATTGGGAATATTTGTTTTGAGTTTAGTTACTTTTTGGATAGTTTCTATTATGCTAGCTAAAGTATATGTGTTCTATTCCTATTTGTGAAAAGTCTGAGATATCTATTCCAGAGGGAATCTTGGAGGTGGCTGAAAATTTGTTATTTTTAGTCAGAGGATATTCCCTTCACAAAAACACACATCATATGGAATAGCATTTGGTATTTTCTCTCATATACAAGAAGCAAGAGAAATTTGTTTGAATTTGATAAAAGAAGAATAATGAATTAATGTAATCCTTGAAAAATAAATTGAAGAGAAAATGCCACTTATATTACTTATCGACCAATAATTCACATCTATTTTTTTGTAGAATTAGGACTAAAATCCCTTTCTAACTAAGCAATGAGAGAAAACACTTGATGTTTTGCACTCATATTTAAGGACTGAGGAGTCAATCGATGTGGTGTCTTATTCAGTAAACTAGCTCATGGAGCTATTGAATGGTTTTGATTTAGCATGAAATGGTTCTATATTATGTGGGAAAGATGATGCCCTAGTGGGCTCTACCTGTGAAATTTTGTGATCTTAACAGTAAAGATTATGATTTTGGTTCTTTTTGGAGTTTGTTCTTTCTGGTTCTTTTTGTGATCTTAACAGTAAAGATTATGGTTCATATCACAAAATATGACAATAATCTATAGGCATCATATCACATAACACCTTATCATACTACTTTCCAATTTTCAAATTTACATAACATTGGTCACTTACCAAGATTGTATCCTCATCTTTGATCCATGAAATTTGATAGGGCTTTGGGTGTTCCAACCTTTTCAACTGCAACTTTGTAACCATTTCCTTAGATGCCAAGTTCACCCAGATCCCAATGTCAATGATTACCTTCCATACTTCATCAAAAACTCCACATCTAGTCTCGAACAAACTTTTCCTTACCAGGTTTTCCTTATTAATTTCACTCCAAAGTGCTCTCCTTACAATCAAGTTATTTTCCTTCTCAGGTTCATTTGATGACTCTTCTTGCACCAAAGCATTTATACTGCTATTGACCTTATTACTTTCATGTGTACACTCAATTGATCTATGTCCTTCTCCAAAATTGTAACAAGTTTCTTGGAAACCACCTCTGTGATAACCACCTCGGTAGTTATTGCTTCTTCCTCTAGATGAACTTTCACCTTTCCACTCAGTCTTTCCTTTATCCAGAGTTGTCTTTTCTTGTTCAGATCTATTTTTTTCACCATAGGACCTACCTATTCCTCTAGGGAATCTACCACCTCAGCCTCTTTTTATTTATTCATCTCTTTTGTTCAATTTCTCCTCAGCCTTCAAGGAAAAATGATAGGCTTCTTCAATGTTTTCCAATTTAACCAAACTGATTTCTTCATGGATGGAAACTCTCAATCCATTCACGTACCTAGCAATTCATTCCACATCATCTTCATCATGTACATATCTGATATCAAATCTATAGAATTCCTCAGTATAATATTTTACTGATCTATCTTTCTACCTCAAACTTTGCATTCCCCTAACTAGGTTAATCTGATAATCAAAAGATAAAAAATTTCAATTCAACTTATTCACCATCTTATTCCATACCTTAATTTTGTCTTTGCCTTTCCTCTTTCTGCCTAATTATAGATGTTCCCACCACAAGGATGCATGACTCTTCAACTTTGTGCTTGCAATTTTCACCTTCTTTTCCTCAGGAATATTTTCATATTCAAATTACTTTTCCATCTCGATGATCTAGTCCAACAATTCATCCAAATCCAATTTTACACTATACTAAGGAGGATTGAAATGTGGTGTAGAATTTAAATTTGTCAAAGCTTTCAAAAATATTTCCTCACTTTGATCCATCATCGGTGCAGGTTCTACATCACCTTGTTATTTCTCAATTTCATCATCACTAACATCTTAAAGATGTTTTCCTCTTCGTTGGGTTGTTTCAACATCTTCCAACCTGGCAGCAAGCTGCCTCAACATGTCTACCAATCCTGGATCTGCATATCACCTCCCATGAACCATCTTGAAACCCTTTGCAATTGCAAGCCAGATCACAATCTTCTACCCCACAAAAAATCAACTATGGTTTGACAAGAAGGAACCCTCAAACCTAGATTTGCAAACCTAGATCTAGATCTAACCTCAGCTCTGATACCACTTGACACAAGGGAGGATGAGGAGAGGGGTCAGAGGCACACCCTAACTTGATCCACCTTGTAGAGATTACATGTGGAAGAAAATAACATACAAGTGAGAAAGAGAATGCATATTAACTTCTTATTATTTTATCAAATAGGTTCATAAATATCAGGCTATAAGGCCTTCACGGTTAGGGCCAGATATTACAATTCAAGTACATAAGTCATGCAAGGATTTGGAACTATCTTTAGTCTTCTATCTTATACCATGGATGTCCTTGTTAGGAATTAATGTTGAATATATCCTATGGGGGAGTATTGATAGCTATTCTATAGCAGTTGTTGTTGCATTCATGACTATGATTGTCATTAATGTCAACACAGTGATCTACAAAAGATTTAAAATGAAGCAGACAATGTTTGAGTTAGCGCACATGGGATATTGAAGATCAAGCTATGTAGAGATAAGGACTTACTCTATGATGTATTACAAGATCATGGTTAAGAGTGCATATTAAAATTCATCTATTCATGACAATTATGTGGAAATCAATGGAAGTAGTATTCAGACAGTGTTCCTGAGTAGCGGTTTTTGGAAATCAGATGACATCTTCTAATCAGGATTGAATCTAAGCATGCGAAGTTGAACAAAAGTATAAGACATGATGATTGTGACATGGACATGACACAAAGGTTAGAGGTTGTACGAGTGAAGAGTTATCTTAATTGGAAGCTAACAACTATATGTAATTGTGGAATTTTTATGTAATGTGTGGAAACTTTTATTTTGTAATATGTATCCCGACTCATTTTTAATTACTTGAGTGTGGTATAAAGGAAGGAATTTTTTCCTTATTGTAATGTGGAATTGAATTGTAAGATTGTGAAAGTGAATTGTAGAATTGCACAATACTTGTTGAAAGAGGATATGCAAAGTACAAAGATCTGGTATTGAGATTTGATGAAGCAATTATTGTGGTTTGGTACAATCAAAGGAGAAGTAATAATTTGTTGAGATCATTAATCTTTTGATATTATTCTATTTAATGATATAGAGATCAGTTGGACAATGTGTTCAATGATCTTGCCATTGAATTTGTTTGGACAGTGGGTCCTTTTGTCTTCCATAACTCCTAATAGAGTTAGAATATTTTAGCAGGCATTTAAATTCTAATATCAGGGACTAATATGTACTGAATGTATTTCATAAGACTCCTAACAAAGTCCATCCTTTCATAAGGAATTTTTATATTAGTGCAGCTTTTGTAGGCATCATTCCCACCGGGGTTTACTCTTTGATCAAGAGGTTTCCTAGTCAACATATCTTGTGTCATTGTGTTATTGTGTATGTATATATTTCTATAGTTGTTCATTACATTTCTTACATGGTTAAAATATATTAAAGAAGATAAAAGTTTTATTTATCTGATAACTAATTCACCCCTTAGTTATCTTGATGGACTTTACTTTCTAATAATTGCTATTAGAGCAGCATGTCCTCGAAAGAAAAGTTTAACACAACTTGACGAGATCCATGGTGAGTCATTTTAGGAAAGAAAGCCCTAAGTTTGATGGAGTAAATTTTGATAGTTGGAAAAAAAAGATGAAGATGTGCATTTACTTTGTTGAGGACTAGGATATTGGTTAATCACAAAGAATAAGAAGACTATTATTGTTGAAGAAAAAATTGAAGAATGTACTACTGAAGTGATGCGGGAGCATCTTGGGTGTAAGGGCAATCTTGCATCACCCAAAAATATTTCTATTTTTGTATTCAATAAGGGCTATCTTGTGCAGAGTTGCTATTTATGGAAACTTGCTATTTTTAGTAAGTTGGTCTTACGATCTCAGAATGTCTGATTTTACATATGGAGGTTCATCTCAGTCATATCAGCCTGGCATAAAAGTTTCATGGCTAGATCAGGTCTAGTTTTGAAGATATTGAAGATTTTCGATATTGGCAGCAGGGTACAAAAACTTCAAACTCAGTTTTGAAGGCTTTAGAGGCCCCAGATGAGGTCAAAAAATTGGGTGACGGGGGCTTTGCACTAGTCAAGCCTATAGAGCACTTTGTGGCATTTCCAAAATGGGGTTATAATAGTCAATCGGGTCAATTGGTGATCACTTATGGTCTCCGGAAATCAGGCCACCTGAAATGGCAGAAAATATTTTTTCTTCAAAATTTCTGTTCGGGTTTGAAAAATTATTTTGAGCCGACTTTGATGTAATAAATTGTAAAATAAAATAATTCTAAGTTTGGTCAGCCCTAAGGGCTAAATTTCTAGAACCTTCTCAGGCGGTGGAAATTGCCTATATAAAGAAGGCCCGTAGTGTTGTCTAGGGTAGTTCTGGGTAGTAGATCTGGGTATTGATTCGAGGCTTTTTCCTATAGAATATTGTAAGGGAATGCCCATGTGGCTTTGCATATTGTAATTCTAAAAGTTTGTAATTCCACATTTGTGGAGATAATAAGAAGCCAAATTTTTGTTCTTGCATATTATTGTTGTTGTTTCTCTATTTCTGTTAAGTGTTTGTGGTATTAAGGGGAGCACCCTTCATCACGTGGTATCAGAGCAGGAGTTCTTGAGTGTGTAAACAGATCACCGACTGTGAGGCAGTTTGCACCAGGACCGTGGTTAGGGTTTCAGCATGCATCGTGAAAATGCCTCCATGAAGAGAACGTGGTGGAAGAGCTAGTACTGTGACACCTGAGGTTAGAGAGTTGTAGAGACAAGTGCGAGCATTGCAAGAAGAGATTCATAGAGGAATGAATTTTAATGTTAGAGACGAAAGCGAGGATGAAGCCGAAGAAGAATATTGAGAAGGAGAAGCTGAAATTATGAACCAGGAGGAAGAAAGACTTTTTTGGGCGATTTCCAAGATTGGAAAAAGACCTAAGATTGAGGTTCCTACATTTTCTAGAAATCTTAACCCAGAGGAATTGATCAACTGGATCAATGAATGTGAGGAATATTTTGAGTATGAAGATGTTGAGGATCCTGATAGGGTCAAATTTGTGAAGGCCAGACTGAAAGGTCATGCGAAGATCTGGTGGCAAGAGATTCAATTGGAGGGAAATAGAAGAGGGAAAGATAAAATCACAAGATGGGATCGGATGGTGGATAAATTGAAGTGACAGTTCATTCCTGTTGATTATGAGCTTGACCTACTAAAGAAAATGCAAAGTTTGAAGCAAGTAGGAAGATCTGTTCAGGAGTATACAAAGGAGTTCTATCGACTCCTCATCAGAACAGGCCATGCAGAAGCTGATAAGGAGAAAGTTGCCCGATACCTTAATGGGTTAAGGCCAAGCATTCAGGAGGAGTTGAATCTGGTTCGAATGAACAGTATTGAGGAGGCATACCAGTTTTCCCTAAAAGTAGAGGAAAAGCTGAACAAGAAGTTTGAGAGTAGACAAAATGGAAGAGGTCATGGTGGAAGATCTGGTGGATGGTCATATAGTGGCCGAAATGAAGATTTGAAAAAGAAGGATGAGGCTAGTAGCAGTCAGAATTAGAGAGGAAATAATTCCAATCATTTTCAGGATCAGAGTAATAGAGATCAGAGAGGAAGAGGAAGAGGACAAGGATCTGGAAGAGGAGGCTTCCATGGAACATGTTTTCACTGTGGAGAAGAAGGTCATAGGGCATTTGAATGTCCTCAGTGCCAAGGAGGAATAGACAGGAGAAATGAAGGCTAGGCCAGAGTTGCACATGTAGATGAAGATGCTAGATCATCAAATTCTGAAGATGCTGAAAGAGGAGAAACGCTAATTAACAGAAGAGTCTTGCTGAGTAGTGAGAATGAACCTGAACAAAGGAGGAGCTTGTTTTGCACTCGATGCAAGTGTGAGGGTAAATGCTATGATGTGATTATCGATAGTGGAAGCACTGAAAATTTGGTGTCAGAAGAGATGGTGACAAAGTTGAAGCTCAAGAGACAGAAACACCAACATCCATATCGGATTGCTTGGTGGCAGGATGACCACAAGGTCATGGTCAGTGAACAGTGCCTGGTAAAGTTCAAGATCGGTGTGTACCAAGATGAAGTACTATGTGATATAATATCTATGGATGCATGTCATATGTTGTTGGGTAGACTATGGCAGTTTGACAGAGGTGCTGTACACAATGGTCGTTCGAATACCTATTCAATGACAAAGGATGGAGTGCGACATAAGCTAAAGCCATTGAAGGAGACCGAAGAAAAGGTATGTGGTAATGCAAGAATAACATTTGTTGATGGAAGAAAATTCCTAGATGGTATGAGGCATGAGCATGTGTGTTTTTCTTTAATTCCAAAAGTTGGTAAAGAAGAAGTAGAGGATGTACTTGTAGAGGTTGCAGATTTGTTGAATGAGTTTTAGGATATTGTATCTGATAAAGTACCTAATGGATTACCATCGGTAAGGAAGATCAATCATCAGATGGATTTGATTCCAGGAGCTAGTTTGCCAAACAAGGCAGCACACAAAATGACACCAGCAAAAAGTGAAGAGTTGAACAGATAAGTACACGAGTTATTGCAGAAGGGGTTGATTCGAGAGAGTCTGAGTCCCTGTGCTGTACCAGCGGTATTAGCACCAAAGAAGAATGGAGAGTGGAGGATGTGTACAGATTCTAGAGCAATAAACAAGATCACAATCAAGTATAGGTTTCCATTGCCATGAATGGATGATATTATGGATTGTTTAAGTGGAGGGATTGTTTAAGTGGAGCTGTGTATTTCTCAAAGATAGATCTGAAGAGTGGATATCACTAGATTTGGATCAGAGAAGGAGATGAATGGAAGACTACCTTCAAGACAAAGGAAGGACTGTATGAGTGGTTAGTCATGCCTTTTGGGCTAACCAATGCACCGAGCACTTTCATGCAGCTCATGAACGAGGTTCTGAAAGAATTTCTGGGTAAGTTTGTCATTGTTTACCTAGATGATATTTTGATCTTTAGCAAGACATTGGAGGACCATATGATGCATATTCGTATGGTGTTTGAGAAATTGAGAGATGAGAAATTGTTGATTAATTTGAAGAAGTGCAGTTTTGTGAAGAAAGAGTTAGTGTATTTGGGATTTGTAGTTTCAGCAGAAGGTCTAAAAATAGAACTAGAGAAGGTATAGGCTATCCTTGAATGGCCTACTCCAAGGAGTGCTACTAAGGTAAGATCTTTTCATGGTTTGGCTAGCTTTTACAGAAAGTTTATCAAAAATTTTAGCAGTATTTGTGGACCCTTGACTGAAACAATGAGAGGGGATAGAAAAGAGTTTAAGTGGACTAATGGGGTAGAAAAGAGTTTTCAATTGTTGAAACAAAAAGTTATAGAACAACCTATTTTAGCACTTCCAGATTTTAATAAGGTGTTTCAAGTAGATTGTGATGCTAGTGGTACTACAATAGGAGCTGTTATGAGCCAAGAAGGTAAACCTGTTGCTTATTTCAGTGAGAAGTTAAATGATGCCAAGAGAAAATATTCTATTTATGATCAGGAATTTTATGCTATAGTTCAGGCATTGAAAAAGTGGAGGCACTATCTGCTTCCTAAAGAGTTTGTTTTGTATACTGATCATCAAGCTTTGCAATATTTGAATAGTCAAGGAAAGTTGAATCAAAGGCATTTGAAATGGGTTGAGTTTTTACAGAGTTATACATTTATTTTGAAACACAGAAGTGGAAAGTCTAACAGGGTTGTAGATGCTCTTAGCAGAAGGCAACTATTGCTGATAGAGATGCAGATTGAGGTGGTTGGGTTCAAGGAACTCAAGAATTTGTATCTAGAGGATCCTGATTTTGGTGAAGCTTGGAAAGCTTGTACAGAACCTGTTACTCTAGATAGGATGAAATGGTTGGATTTCATCATCCATGATGATATGCTATTCAGAGGGAGTCAGTTGTGCATTCCATGAAGTTCTATAAGGGAGAATCTCATCAAGGAGAAGCATAGTGGAGGATTGGCTGGACATTTTGGTCATGATAAAACCCTTGCTTTGGTTGGTGAGAATTATTATTGGCCACAATTGCAGCAGGATGTGAAGAAGTTTGTACAGAGTTGCTGAGTATGTCAGATGGCGAAAGGAGTGAAGCAGAATATAGGGTTGTATCAGCTGTTACCTATACTAGAGAAGCTTTGGGAGGATATCAGTATGGATTTTGTTCTTGGTTTATCGAGGACACAGCGGGGACATGATTCAATTTTTGCAGTAGTTGACAGATTTTTGAAGATGGCACATTTCATTCCCTGTAAGAAGACTAATGATGTTGTTCATGTAGCAGAATTATTTTTCAGAGAAGTGGTGAGACTACATGGTTTGCCAAAGACCATAGTTTTCGACTGAGATACTAAGTTTGTTGGCTATTTTTGGCGGACATTGTGGAAGAAGTTGAAGATAGATTTGAAGTTCAATTCATCACATCATCCACAGACTGATGGACAGACAGAGGTGGTGAATAGAAGTTTGGAAAATCTGTAGAGATGTTTGGTTGGAGATAAGCCAACAGGATGGGATTTGATTTTACCACAGGCAGAATTTGCATACAATAATTCTGTCAATAGGAGCACTGGTAAATCACCATTCCAGATTATATATGGAAGTAGTCCAAGAAATGCATCTGAATTGAGAAAGATAGATAAAGGAGAAATAAGTAGTGTTGAAGCTGAGGATTTTGCAGAACACTTGAAGAACATCCATGAGGAGGTGAGGAAGCATATTACCAAGATGAATGTGCAGTAGAAGGCTAAGGAAGATGAGAAAAAGAGGCATAAGGAATTTCAAGTTGGCGATGAAGTCATGGTTCATTTGTAGAAGGAGCGATTTTCGGTTGGTACATATAACAAGCTAAAAATGAAGAAGTTTGGACCATGTAAGATATTGAAGAAGCATGATTCGGGAAATGCATATGAGGTAGAATTCCCTACTGAGCTAAATATTTCACTAGTGTTTAACATTTCAGATTTGACAGAGTATCATGAAGGAGGTGTTGAAGATGAGGTTGTAGCAGCACAGTGGAGTATTCCAGCAACCAGTTCCGATATCAAGGAGATTGAAGACATACTAGATAGTCATGTTGGCAGAAGCACAAGGAACAGGACATATGAAGAGTATTTGGTCAAATGGAAATGATGACATATTGAAGATTCGTCATGGCTAACAAAGGAGGAGGTTAACCGTCTTGGTTTTCCTCTGCACACCTGAGTCGTGACAGGGTCACTTCTCAAATTACCCCGGGTGTCTGATGCAAGAGCATCCTGGGTGTAAGGGCAATCTTGCATCACCCAAAAATATTTCTATTTTTGTATTCAATAAGGGCTATCTTGTGCAGAGTTGCTATTTATGGAAACTTGCTATTTTTAGTAAGTTGGTCTTACGATCTTAGAATGTTTGATTTTACATATGGAGGTTCATCTCAGTCATATTAGCCTGCCAGCAAAGTTTCATGGCTAGATCAGGTCTATTTTTGAAGATATTGAAGATTTTCGGTATTGGCAGCAGGGTACAGAAACTTTAAACTCAGTTTTGAAGGCTTTAGAGGCCCCGGATGAGGTTGAAAAAATGGGTGATGGGCGCTTTGCGCGGGTTAGGCCTGTAGAGCGCTTCGTGGTGTTTTCGAAATGGGGTTATAATAGTCAATCGGGTCAACTAGTGATGACTTATGGTCTCCGAAAGTCAGGCCACCTGAAATGGTGAAAAATAATTTTTCTTCAAAATTTCTGTTCGGGTTTCAAAAGTTATTTTGAGCTGACTTTGATGTAATAAATTGTAAAATAAAATAATTCTAAGTTTGGTCGGCCCTAAGGGCTAAATTTCTAGAACCTTCTCGGGTGGTGGAAATTGCCTATATAAAGAAGGCCCATAGTGTTGTCTAGGGCAGTTCTGGGTAGTAGATCTGGGTATTGACTCGAGGCTTTGTCCTACAGAATATTGTAAGGGAATGCCCATGGGGCTTTGCATATTGTAATTCAAAAAGTTTGTAATTCCACATTTGTGGAGATAATAAGAAGCTAATTTTCTGTTCTTGCATATTATTGTTGTTGTTTCTCTATTTCTGTTAAGTGTTTGTGGTATTAAGGGGAGCACCCTTCATCATGAAGAAAGAGATCTATTCATGTGTAACATACTTGCCAGAGAAGCACTTTTGTCAGCCCTTCTAGAAAATGAGTATAGTCAGGTAAAATATCTAAAAACATCTCATGAAATTTGGTTAGCTTTACAATGTACTTTTGAAGGTGATGAACATGCAAAGAAAGTCAGATTACATAATTGGATATGTGCATTTGAAGATATAAGAATGATGGAAGATGAATCTATTAGAAGATATATTGGTAGAATGTCAGAGATTGTTGCAAGTATAAAATCTTGTGAAGGAATCAAGATAAAGAAAGAAGTGATATGGAAAATTCTAAGGACATTAACCTACATTTAAGTAGACAACACATATGATTGAACAAGTTATACCTTGTACTAAGATCTTCACCAGAGAAACTCTTCTTGGAAGATTAGAAGCAACAGAGATGAACTTGAGATAATTAGGAGATTTACCTACAATGGAGACAACATTCAGTGCATTTAGTGTTCTCCCTACTTTGTCAAGAAGTATTAGTGTAAGAGGACACTATGCTAGTAGCAATAGATCTAGAAATGAAGAAGACATGAATATTGAAGAAGGTACTACCTTGCTTGTCAAAAAAGAACCAGACGGTAAGAAAAATTTTCAATGTTGGACTTGTCAAGAATATGGTCATTTTGCATCTAAATGTCCTAAGAGAGTTAAGAAGTATAGAAAGAGCTTTAAACCTAGAAGATCTAAAGAATGTTATTATGCTAATGAGGAAGAATTTTAAGCTAGTATGGATAAATATTTAAGCGAAAGTGATACTGAGAATGATGATATAAGATTTGTAGCTATAAAAGAAGAAAAGCTTGAAACAGGAGTTAGGGAAGAAAAAGCCTTAGTTTCTCAAGTAGAAAAGAAATCTAATTGGATTATACATAGTGGTTTTTCACATCATATGACTAGAGACATGAAAAAGTTCATAAAGTTTAACAATGATGATGGAGGAATTGTTAGAGTTGGAAATAATCCACCTTATTTGATAAGAGGTATAGGATCTATTACTCTTGATGGAAAGACTAATACTGATGATGTTTACTTTGTGGATTGATTGAAACATAATATTTTGAGTGTTGGACAACTAGTTGACAAAGGATATCAAGTTTGGTTTACTGAGAAAACTTGTGTAATCAAAGATAAGGATGGTAATTTGATTGGTACTGGATCAAGAACCAGAGGTAATGTATTTTAGTTGAATCCTACTGAGATGACATGCTTGATTACTAAGATTGATGATGGTTGGTTATGGCACAGAAGATTTTGTCATATAAACTTTGATAATATTGTGAAAGTGAATACTACACTTGAAGTAAGAGATTTTCTTGAAATTATGAAGCCTACTAACATGATTTGCAAGGAATGTGTGATGGCTAAATAGAAGAAAAGCTCATTTCCCAGCAATAAGTTTAGAAGAGCAGAAAAGTTGGAAATTATTCATATAGATTTGAGTGGTCCCACAAGGACTAGAGGATTATATTGAGAAAGGTACTTTATGATTCTTTTTGATGATTTTACAAGAATGATGTGGATTAGATTTCTTAAAGAAAAATATAAAGCATTTGATAAGTTTAAAATTATTAAGAACAAAGTTGAGAATGAATCTGGAATGAAGATGAAATGTTTGAGATTAGATAGAGGTGGATAATTTACTTCAAAGGAATTTAACATTTTTTGTGAAGTAAATGGCATGAAGAGATAGTTTTCAACCCCTAGGACACTTGCACAAAATAATATTGCATAAAGAAGGAACATGCTAGTGACTGAAGCATAAAGAGCCATGCTATTTGAAAATGACTTGGTGAAGATATTCTAGAGAGAAGCAGTGAACACAACAGTGTATAAAATGAATAGAGTATCGATTAGAGTAGACATAGATAAGACACCTTATGAACTATGGTTTGGACATGCACCATCAGTTAAGAATTTTAGAATTTTTGGATGCAAATGTTATATTAAGAGAGATAATGACATTGGAAAGTTTGATCCTAGAAGTGATGAAAGTATATTTCTTGGTTATTCATTGAAGATAAAAGCTTATAGATGTTATAACAAAACAACTAAAACTATTGTTGAGAGCATAAATGTTAGAGTTGATGAAAAGTTCAAAATTCAGGAAAGAATGCTTGATTATGAATCAGATGAAGGAACTCATCCTAGAACTAATCCAGAGAATAATGAATTACTCTATGAAACTAACAGTGATTTTTTGAATGAAAGCAATATTGAAGAAATCATTGAGGAACCTATAGTTGAAACAAGAACTAAGACAGTGATACCTAATAGGAATGTATCAAGAAATCATCCTGTTGAGCAGATTATTGGAAGTATAGGCAGAGGAGTTTTGGCACAAAATAAAGTACAAGAATAGTTGTGTTTAATTTCTCAAATTGAACCTAAATCTACTAGTGAATCCTATGAAGATGAACATTAGATTAAAGCTATGAAGAGAGAATTAGATCAAATTGAAAAGAACAAGACTTGGGAATTGGTCCCTAGGCCTAAAGATAAGAATATTATAGGAACTAAATGGGTATTCAGAAACAAGATGAATGAACAAGGAGAAGTTGTAAGGAACAAAGAAAGATGTAAAGGATACTCACAGCAAGAAGGAATTAACTATGAAGAAACTTTTGCACCAGTAGAAAGAATTGAAGTAGTAAGAATGTTTTTAGCTTATGAAGCCTATAAGAGATTCAAAGTGTATCAGATGGATGTGAAATCAGTATTTTTGAATGGAGAGTTGGAAGAAGAGGTCTATATTGGGAAGCCTGAACATTTTCCTCTAACTAAAGAAGGAGATATGGTATGTAAATTAAAGAAAGCTTTATATGGACTTAAACAATCACCTACAACTTGGTATGCAAGATTGGATAAGTATTTGATAAAATTAGGATTTACTAAAGGCATAGTTTGTCATGCCCAAAAATAAACAACCAAAAATGTAACAAATTTTTTTTTTGAAGGGTGAAATGTAATAACATATGTCATTGTCACGTACTTTGATCAACTTAGCCAAAGATCAACACGGATACACCTATGCTGAAAATGGTTAGGAATATGCTTGCAATGACAGTAACAAAAAGTGGATTTGTCAAGGGGGATCTATCTCAACTAAGCCCTCATCAAGCAAACGTTGAAGGTCCTGTTATCAGAATGAACTTTAATTGAATTGACTATTATCTTGTTAAGAAGTTCCACTGCTAGATGTGTATGAGCATAAACCTGACAAAACTACTAGGTTAATCATTTAATTCATTCTTAGTTAGGTTGGAACATAATACTGCTAACTAAAAGTCTAATTCATTAATTACCAAAATTAGAATTTAATGGCTAAAGGATTATAATTGGCATCTAAATAACTAATGTCCTACTCCAATAAACCCTCACCTAATGATTCACCATACCTATCACTTCCTAACCAATTGGTTAATTGACGGTCTAACATACTAATACTATGTTCTCTCCTCTAAAAGAATCTAACATAACAACAAGTAATTACTTCCTAAACATCCTGTACTCATCCCCTAATTAACTAATTGATTTATTTATTGAACTCATGACCTACTAAAACATTTAGTAAGTAATTAGACAATCGTCTTAAGTGTCAATAAGTCTCTGAGGTTTAACATAGCTGGTCTAATATAGACAGGTCACCAAATTAATTAAACTTAAACATTACTTTAATATTTTAACACATTAAAAGTTAAATAAAGGTATCATCTCCTAACCATATCCTAACATTATAAACTCTCCCTAGAATAATTTATCTTTAATAAGGAAAGTTAGTGCATAATCCACTCTATACACAACTCATCTAACCTATAACTTAATTACCCAATTACTAATAATTACAAGGAAAGGAATAAACATATCAACCTTAAGTTCATAACAAATAAATGGTTGATAAACTATTTCTACCATGCTATTCCAATCAATAATAAAAAAGAATAATAACATAATTATAAATATCCTATCCTATAAACCTACGCACCCACTGCCCTAGCCTAAGCTCCTACTTAGAGAAAAACAATGGTTTAGCAAGAAATTCAGTTACCTAAAGACATGGAATTAACAAATAATTAAAATTAGCAAGGGGGGAAAAAATTCAAATTCTAAAAAGGCTAGTCTACCCCCTATGCTGACCTACATCACCCACTAGCCAATCATAAAGCCAAGGGGAGCGCACTTTTAAGAGGACAAAAGGGAAGACAAGGTTTGAGGGCCCCACCAATCTCATGGATGGGATTTTCCCACAAACCAAGGCTAGAGAAGTTAAGAAAATGTTTAAAGTCAATGCAACAAACAAGACAAGTGTGCTGCATTCCCCAAGAAGATGACCAAGTGGGTGGTGTGCCTAGCAAGGAGGAAGGACTCTTTTTATGACAAAAGGGAAGGTGTTAGATTTTTAAGTCAGAGTTAGGTGCGTTTGCAAGGAGGTAACTTGAAGGTTTAGAGATTTTATTAAAGCCATGTCAGCCCAAGAGAAACAAGGAACTAAAGTAAAAGAACAATGCATTAAATCTCCTTTGTTGTTAAGGGTCACTTCTCAAGGCCCCTGTTTACCCACGTAGGGAGGTGTTTAACTAAGCATTAAACATAATGCTTTCCCATGCCCATCACCTGCACCTAGGAAGAGGGATTTGGTGGGGACCACTAGCAAGTGGGGAGAACTTTATAGCAATTCTTTATAGTAAAGTTTATTTAGACTCAATCAACAACATAGTATTGACCTAAGCATGGCTTAAAGTGTAGATTAGGCTAATAAATTCCATTAGATGTTGATGTTAAGAGGAGAAGGAGAATATTCTCTATGGTAAGAGAATATTTTCCTTCTCCATACAAAATCCAGAGAGCTAAATGCTCAAACAAAATTCTGGAATGTCATTTTTTACAATATGGCTAATACTTCATCAGCTTGATCTCTTTATTTTATTTACTAGTCATAGGTGAGATCTTTAAAATGCAATTAGTAGTTTAGTTTAAGAATTGCTCAAAGAAGGTAATGAGTAAAGCCTAGAATGTATATATGTCTCTTCATTGATATTTCATCTTATCAATTATTCCATGGATAATTCATTTGAAAGAGAATAAGAGATGACCAAGTTTCTTTATCCAAGTATAGTCTTCTTAAGTACAAGTTTGGTCTAAAATTAGATAGATTGCAATGAGCTTACAACTATGAATCCAAATATTAAGAGTTTCATGGCTATCCATATTAATGAAATTTTACATACTATTGAATGATTTTCATGTCCTTTCTTTCCAACTTTGAATAACATTTTTTTATTTTTCAAGAAGCATAAATTAACTACATGGAAGAAAAGGAGTTATCATTCTCATAATAGTATCTCTTCAAATACAATATCTATCTCTTATGATGGAGAGGAAGCCACAATTACAGCATGATATTACAAATTGGAGAGAGTACTCCATGAGATCTCAAATAGAAACAACAATTTCTTTTCATCACAAATCTTTTACTACTTCATAATGAACTAAGAAATAGAAACAACTTTACAATTTGCAACAAAAGGGAGGATCTTCTTCAAGATCAACAATACAACAACATAAGAGGTTTTGATACTAGCACATCCAAGAAAGGACTTCTACAAGCTCCTTCCACATGGGTCTTTAACTTCAATACTGCAAAAAAAAGGGAGAGAACCATGGGTGGTCACCACCCAACCTAGGTCTCTTATGAGACACCCCCAAGCTTGGAGAACAAGGCTAAACGGGTAAGCAACAAAACAACAAGATGCTCACAATTTAACACACATACAATTACAACAATTTACTCCCTCCAAGGCTACACAAATGAGCTTGCAAGCCCATTGAAAGAGGGTGAAGGTGGGCTTTTCCAAGGGGAGAATGCCATTGCTTTCACAATTTCCTCAACAAGAATATCTCATTGCCTCTTCAAGGCTACAAATCCATCTTCCATACACAACAATGTTTATCAATATCTTCATGATACCAAGATCTCAATGGCTTCATGGTGCCCATACACCATGAATTTTTCCCTCTTCTCCATGAGAAGAGACTCTCACCTCATGGAGAGCCCAACTAACCCCTTCACCCAAGGCCACTTCTTCCCCTTCCCAAAGGGGTGAGTAATGCCTACTCCCACAAACATGAACTCCCTCATTCAAGCAAAAACAAAAGGAAAGCCATGAATCCAACATCAAATTCCCATCCCATACAACACAATAGCACAACAAGGATAAACTTCAAATACATGAGAGAGAAAGAACACAAGCTAATCTATTAAGCAAATAAGAAAACCTCCATGGAAATGAATGACCAACCTTCACAAGTGTGATGGAAAATGATAGTTGAGAAGAGCTAATCCACTTGTCCTCCTTTTTCCAAAAGCCTAAAGTCTCTAAAAATAGAGAGTGGGTGAACACCCACTAACTCTATCAAGGGCCTCTAAAAAGGGCTCCAAATTTTACCCACCCACCAATCATAAATGTAGACTTGAATCTATAGTCTACTTGGTCTTCCTTGTCCCCCCCCCATGATAAATGCATGATTGGAAGGAAAGGTGAAGTTGGGTAAAGGTCAAGATCCATCCAATCTCGTAGCTAAGGGTAAATGAGTCATAAAATGGGTTGTCAAGGTCACTAGGGGATTAAGGACACACTCAAAACCTCCCTAACCCATACCCCTAACATTAAGGTACTTAAATAATGCCAAAAATGACCCCTAGAACCTCTTATTGGCCTCTAAAAGTGACTGGAATAAAATGAATTTACAAGAGCACACACACAAGTGTCAAATGACACTCACGATAGCACATTACATACAAATGCTATGAGTGAAAACACGAAGCCAACTACTAACACACATGAAAATTCACATTTACATCAAGTTCACATTACAACAAGGCTTGTAATCCATATTGGATTAAGCCTTGGCTTACTCAGTTCACATGTGTTTAACCTTTGTTCTCTGATAAATTCCATGGTTCTCTTACCTGCACACTTCACATCGAGCATCAGTAGTTCAAGATGATAACATTACATGAAATATACATATTCAATTTCCTATTTAGTATCATAACTCAATATGTGTTATTCAATTCAAATTACAATTTTCCATTCAATAATATTCGAACATCATAAGTACATAATCATCATGTGCAGTAATCAAATCTAAACATGAATAATTCACTTTACCAACCATGTATAATCAAAAATCATGACGTACTCTAGATTCACATCCACACATACATAATATAATAATCACCATCAAAATATCGTATCTCGAGTCTCTATCAAAATAGATCAACAAGTGTATCAATGTATCAAAATGCAGAAAAGAAAAGATGCTATGACGGGTTGGGTGGGGCTTCACACAGTTGATAGCAACTTGTATACAAAATAAATTGAAAATGGTTTGTTGGTTGTAGTTATTTGTGTTGATGATATTATCTTTGGAGGAGAAGATGAAGCTAATGATAAATTTGCAGATCAAATGAGGACTAAATTTGAAATGAGTATGATTGGTGAGATGAAATAATTTTTAGGGTTGCAGATAACACAGAATAGTGATGGTATCTTTGTAAGTCAATTAAAGTACTTGAATGATTTATTGAAGAGAGTTGGAATGGAGAACTATAACCCAGTTGGAAAACCTATGGTAATTAGACAAAAATTATCTAGCATAGTTGAGACCCGTGCAGTGGAACAGAAAAAGTATTGATCTATGATTGGAGGATTGCAATATTTAACTCATACAAGACCAGATATATCACATGAAGTTGGAATTGTTGCAATATTTCAAGATGAACCTAGAGAATCACATTATGTAGCAGTAAAAAGGATACCAAGGTACTTAAGAGGTACAATTGAATATGGATTGTGGTATGAAAAAATCTAATGATTTTACCTTATGTGCATATACAGATGTAGATTGTGAAGGAATTGTTGATGACAAAAAGAGCACAAGTGGTGGATCATTTTTCCTTGAAGGAAGATTAGTTTCTTGGCTAAACAAAAAGAAAAATTGTATTTCACAAAGCACAATGAAAATAGAGTATGTGGCAACAACAAAAAATTGTAATCAAATAATTTGGATGAAATTTTTTTTGAAGGATACTGGAATAAAATTTTTTGAGCCTGTTGTTATATATTGTGATAACACCATCACAATTAGTATGTCTAAGAATCTTGTACTACATTCTAAGACAAAGAATATAGAAATAAAGTATCATGTAGTGAGAGAGAAAGTTGCAGAGAAAGAAGTCAAACTTGAGTATATAAGTACAAAAGAGTAGATTGCAGATATATTTACAAAATATTTTCCTAAGGATACATTTGAGTATCTGAGAGGTATGCTTGGGATTATGCCCCAGCCTACTTTTGAGAAGTGATGTAGTTTGTTGCATCTATCTACTGGTATATGAGCCTTATCTTTCTTCTAGATTGGATGTTGGTACTTCCTCTATGGGTGAGTATGTGTCTCAGAGTTGAATCATGAGGACTCTAGTGAATGTATTTTTCTGAAAAGTGTCTTTTGACATTGAAGTTATTGTTGACATCGTGATGAAACATTTGTCATTGATGTCAATGGGGGAGAAGTATACATGAAAAAACCATCTATTGAAGAGAATGTGAGGAAGAAGGTCACAAGCAATATAAAATGGAAAACTAAAACAAATTGAATAGGAAAACAAAGCAAGATTTCATTGATGAAGAGGACTTGAAAGAATTTTCAGAGCAACAATGTTGCAGTGTTGGTATTCATGGAACTTGGATGCTTTTTCATCTATGTTGCCATCAATACCAATAGGGGAGATTTTTATGAATGCTAAATATATCCTACAGGGGAGTATTCGTAGCCATTTTGTAGTAGTTGTTGTTGCATTCATGACTGTGATTCTCATTGATGTCAACACAGTGATCTACTAAACATTTGCAGAGAAGTAGACAATGTTTGAGTTAGTGCACATGGGATATTAAAGATCAAGCTATGTAGAGTTGAGGAATTACTCTATGATGTCTTAAAAGATTTTGGTTAAGGGCACATATGTAAATTCATCTATTCATGATAGTTACGTGGAAATTAGTGGACGCGATATTCAACCAGTGTTCCTAAGTAGGGATTTGAGGAAATTGGATGATATCTTCTAATCGGATTGAATCTAAGCATGTGAAGTTGAAAATTTTTTGGATACATGATGATTGTGACATGGACGTTACAACAAGGTTAGAGGTCACATGAGTGAAGATTTATCTTAATTAGAAGCCAACAATTTTATGTAATTATGGAATTTTTATTAACGTGTGGAAACTTTTATTTTGTAATATGTATGCTGACTCATTTGTAATTACTTGAGTGTGGTATAAAGTAAGGAATATTTTCCTTATTTTAATGTGGAATTGAATTGTAAGATTGTGAAAGTGAATTTTGGAATTGTCTAATACTTGTTGAAAGAGGATATGAGAAGTACAAAGATCTAGTATTGAGATCTGATGAAGTAGTTGGTGTGGTTTAGCACAGTCAGAGGAGAAGTAATAATTTGTTGAGATCAGTAATATTTTGATATTATTTTGCTGAATAATATAGAGATCAGTTGGACAGTGTGTTTAGTGATCTTTCCATTGAAGCTATTTGGACAGTGGGTCCTTCTATCTTCCATACCTCCTAACAAAGTTAGAATATTTTAGCAAGGATTCAAAGTCTCCTAGCAGGGACTAAAATGTACTAAATGTATTTCATAAGACTTCTAACAGAGTCCATCCTTTCACAAGGAACTTTCATTAGTGCATCTTTTGTGGGCATCATTCCCACTGGTGTTTAGTCTTTGATCAAGAGGTTCCCTAGTCAACATATCTTGTGTTATTGTGTTATTCTTTATGTATATCTTTCTATGCTTTTTGATTAAATTGCTTACATGGTTAAAATATATTAAAGAAGATAAAATTTGTATTTATCTGATAACTAATTCACCCCCCCTCTCAGTTATCTTGGTGGACATTACTTTCTAATAGTCCTAATTATTTTCTATAACTACAACCAAAGATTACAATATATACAAGAGGCTAGCGAACAAGGCAGCCTTCAGATCCACCATTAACCTAAGGAATGACCAAATCTAGGTCCACACGCTTCCCTATGATAGATTCCAACATTAAATCTCTGACCATAATTAATTACACAAGTAGGCCTCAAGAGGAAACTAAAATAAACAACTCAGTAAGCAAGGATAACTAAGCGCAAGGGAATTAACTAAAAAACTCGGTTTAAACCAGGAACTGAGAAACACAAGAAAACATAAAAAAAAATTTGGTGACATGGGATTTCCAAGGACTTGTGATGCTCCTACAACATTAACCTTATTAGAAGTTTACAACAACATTTTTAGGTGCTACCTGATAAAGGGATTTTCCTTAGGCCAATTGGGACCTTTACAATGTTAGGATTAACCTTGTTACAAGACTTTAGCAACAAGATAATATACCACCCTATTGAAGGATTTACAATAAGGACCTACTAGGATCCACCCAGTTAAGGCATTTTGATTTCTACAACAATCAAGGAATAATGGAAATAATAATATATATAATATCACACGCTTTTCTTGATAAGATCCACTTAATAATACAATCTCTTCTTTACACACTTAAATCTACCTTGTTTTTGATCATAAATTCTACTTTAGAATTGCACTTTCCCAACACACAAGAAACACACAAAACTTTCAACTTCATACATTATATATTAAACCTTTAAGTCTATATCCTTAATCAAGCCCTAAATATGAAATAAATTTTAATTTCATATATGTTGCTCAAATAAAATGTGCCAAAAAACAAAATTCAATGTAAATAACATATTTCCAAGATCGCATCAGCCAATACACTGATTTACATAGAATTTCTTGTCAAGGGGTCAAACAAGTTCCGACCAAACAAATGTTTCCTCTAGAATCTTCTCCATACACTAGCATCAAGAAATGTGATACTAGATCATCAACTTTGATCATTAAGACATATCACCACAACATAGCTAACACAACTTAATTAACCACCCAATCCATACTGGTCACCGATTCAAGATCTACCATCACTAGCTATATGATTTTTACCTTGTAACTGTTGAGAATGAAGATCATGCTATAGAGAATAAATATAAGTGCTATGCTAAAATAGATTACCATTGTTATTATTAATCACACACACACACACACACACAAATATATATATATATATAATATATATATATATATTAGATACAATATA
>BSBK01011935.1:0-115588 GCA_027943335.1 Chamaecyparis obtusa | reverse complement strand
GGATTAGCTCGTGCGATACTAGAAAACTTTCAATACTTAAGCGATTATGCCTAGCTCATTCATATCCAAACTATGCCTTCCTTTTTTTGCAATGGCAATGCAAAAGATCTAAAAATATCCCAATGCAAAACAATTTAAGAAAAGTATCCAACATTAGATAACAAGTCAAGATCTATCAGTGGGGCAAGCTCCCGAATCACTATATCAATGGTCTCCATAATTACAAAGTCAAAATGATTCCATGTTGATGGTGCAGGAGCACCCCTATGAGGCCCCTCACCATCTCATTTTTGGTGTGTTTATCCTCTGAGATAAAGCTATGTAATTACAATAAGAGTCACTAAGGAGTTTGAATCATTTTTGTTGTGTCTAGGCATTGTCTAAATCCTAGAAGTTCTCTGGTCTTCTTAATTTGTATGGCATACTGATTCATGGAGTGATGTCATCCTAAATCAGTGCTTTGATAGGAGGTTGTAGTGTTAGGTTAGTTTGAATGGATTTGAGCACATGTGAGTTCTTCAGGAGGCCTTCATGAGAGGTCATTGAAGAAAGGAGGCAATGTTTTTTTATGCAACAAAAGTTGCTTGAAAGTTGTCAGCAACTTTTGAAAGTTGCTAAGTAAATTTTTCAGTGATGTATCCTAACCTAACCTTAGCAGATAAGAAGCCCTAACCTCATGCACATACTGAGGAGAAGTCTATATTAGGCTTGGAAAACCCTAATGTCAAGGTTGGTAATCATTTTGTACAGTCTTAGTATGGCAGACTAGTCTGAACACTGCTAAAGCAAAAATAGTCACTATTTTGGACTGTTGGAATGTGAATATTTGGAGTTTGATTTGTTTTAGTTTGTGTTTTTTCATTTTTGTACTGCTCTACCAGTTTTGGAGAGCCTTGTGAATATGGGCCTATAGCTCTTGATGCCACCATGGAAACATCATGGAACCATGGAGTCCAAGAATACAGACCCTAACCTTGTATTATAAGAAAGTAGGGCCCCAACAAGGAAGATCAAACAATAGTTTGACAAAGCCCTAGGTGAGCTATGAGCAGTCCGGCTAGGAATGTGTAGCAGTAAAAGAGCTCTCCAAGATAGTGGAGTGAGTTCCAAGATAAATCCATTTGGGGGAGTGAAGAATAGTGCAAGAATGAAAATTCATGTGAAGGAGGAGGTTTGGAGAGTCAAGAAAGAGTGTTGTTGAAGACTAGGACAGTGAGGAGTCTCCAAACCCTTGAAACCCTCTAAATTGCCAAAACTAATGTACAGTCAAATGGGCACCTAAGACCCCAAAAATCCTTAAGGTTGGGTCATTTGAATCCAAAGTCCTTTAGGATAGGGTTGATGAATCTTTGAAGAAAGGGCTCCAAAATCCCTAAGAAACCAGAAGGAGGGCTAATTAGGCCTCCTCCTTGTAGCCCTAAATTACAAAGAAACTCCTAAATTGGGTGATCCCAAAACCTTGATAATGTTATGGAAAGGTGTCAATAGCCCTAAAATGACCTTGGAACTCATCATTTTCATTTTTGGAGTTTGGGAGGAAATTAGAAGCCAAATAGACCCTTATGAGCCAATGTAAGGGATGGGAACTAGAGTGCAAAGCTTAGTATGTTGATGAATGAGCTAGTTTGACTTGGTGGGTAGGTTAGGTAGGTCAGGGGGTCCTTGGAGAGATAAGAAAGCCTATAGACCATCAGGGGTGTTAGAAGAACACCTGGATCCTAGAGTGGATTAGGGCATAGACTAAGCTAGTCTATCCTAGCCTACCGATCAGTTGAGAAATATAGATTAGCCTAAATTGTATCTAATATAATCAAGCTTGGGAAATAATTATTATAATGCAATGTAGAGCTTCCAGCTCAATACAAAATACAACAAGAATTGGCCTACTTCGCTAAGGAAGAAATTCATAGCTCAGCTCCTTTCACTCCTTCGCAATCAAAACTCCCCTCGTTCCAAAATATCACATACTTCATATGAAAGAATGAACAAAGGTTTCTCCTTTATACCACATAGCCTTAGATCATGCACCCATCATATTTAGGTCCACACCAATATCAAAGACATGCAAAATCAATAAATCATGTAGCCATTAATTCTTATACACTCCAATGGTCAAAATATGCAAGTCGACATAGCTTGCATGCCTAATGCAAAGATAACACACCAAACATATATTACCATTAATGATGCCTCAAACTTAAAATTTCTAAAGTTGGTTGGCCAAGAGCATCCCTCCATGAGACCCATTTCTCATAACTCAATTTCTAAAGAATAACGTCTCGATCAGCCAAAAATGACACTTACCCAAATTTCTCAAACAACTCAAGTCTTCCCTCCAAGTGCCTCGCTGAAGTTTGAATGAAGGCTAGACCCATTACATCCTCCCCCATTATACTAGTGGCAATATCCCTGATGCTTGTACATCTAGTCTATGATGCCCAGGAGGTGAATCTAAAGACTCAATTCGGCTGAGAAGAGTTCCTTCCCTCAAGGAACTCGATGATTTTCTACTCATCTCTCCACAATGTTTCACCATGTGGCCAAGTCATAGTTTCACAAAGATGTCCTTCAAACATGACCAAGAACTCCTAAAAAACCCACTTTCCATGTCCTCTAGCCCACATTACAAGAACTTCATTCACTTGTTGTCCTAGCTTGTCAACTACATTAGCTGGATCTTTGGCTAGAATATTTCTCACTGAGTCTTCCTCATCATGATAGTGAGGTCTTAACTGAGAAAAATGGAAGATTGGATGCACTTGCAAATATAAAGGCAAGTTGAGATTGTATGCCACAAAGCTAATTTTATGTACAACATCAAATGGTCCATCAAATCTCCTCACCAAAAAAGTGCTCAAGCCCTTCGACATCTTAAATTGGATCGGGTCTATCTGCAATAATATTTTGTCTCTGACATTGAACTCAAGCATTTTGTTGTGTAAGGTAGAAAACTTCTTCATCCTATCTATTGCTTTAGTCTAGTAACATCTTGCTAGATCCACTTGTTTCTATCCCATCACCAGCTCAAATGTTTTATACTTCAATGATTCACTCTTCTACAAATTGTATGATAACTGAGTCACATCAAGAAACTTGGGCTAGTTTCATTCATTTGATGTCACAAAGTGACTCAAGTAGTCCTAAAGTACTATATTAGTCTAATTCATTTGTCCATCAGTTTGAGGATAGTAATCTGAATTCATTAGATTCTGAGTCCCTACCAACTTGAACAATTCCTACCAAAAATTTGAGGTAAACCTTGGATCTCTGTCACTAACAATGCTCAAGGGTAAAGCCCAAGCCTTCACAATGTTCTTGAAGAAGAGCTTAGCCACATCCTTAGTCATGCAAGGCTATCTATAAGGTACAAAAAAAATAGTCTTAGTAAACGTATCAACAATGACCATAATGTTGGTGAATCCATCCACCTTAGGGTGTTGAGTAATGAAATCCATACTAATGATTGACTTGTTGGGAGTTCCCTTTGATCCTCAACTTCTAGATTTATACTTTGATGGATAACTTTAACATAATTTTGACTCTATCACCACTCCAAAGTCTACAAGGAAGATGGCCAAATAACAAGGATCAACAATGAGATCCTCCTACACTTTGAGCCTTAATGCTCAGGCGGGTGTACCCTTGATTCACTTCTTCAAAGGAATCTGAAATATTATACAACTATACCCCTTACTAACTAATTAAAGATTTTATCATTTAAATGTGTGTGTGATTGATGATGATGGACTACTTCCAAAGAATAGATTGGTGCCTTAACCCAGGGCAAAGAGTCACCTGATAACATATATCAACTAAAACCTTAACTCAAACACACATGAACTTAGACTAAGTGCTTTGCCTATTACTCCCCTCACTCCCAAACCTGATCATCAAATTCCAATCTAACAATGAACTCACTGAAATCACCCTAAAGTCTTTAATCCTAACTTTGTTAGGAACTCCAAGCTGATCTCACAATACTCTTTGTTTACCATATGCTAATCCACTTTGTGACCTTAACATATATGAATCCACAATCAGAACAAGAAGACGATCAAAAGTTGGAGATAGGAATTCAAGTGTATTCTCATTAACTTTCAAAATCAATAAATTACCAGAGCAACAAAATGAAAAGAGAAACAAAACCCTAAATCCAAGCTTTCCTTCTTCAGTATAATACCATCAAAAACAACCCTCACAAAATATCACCTTTTTCAATATATACCACCACTAGTCACCTTGGAATCCTCAAAGAGGATGCATAAAGCTTTGGGTGACTAGGGTTAGGGTTTCAACTACCCAACCAATCAAAAATTACAACAAAGTTATTGCAAGGGAGGAAACATAGGCAACCTAGAGAAAATGAATCTCAGACAGATTTGCAATCATCAAAATCTACAAGAACAATACAGAACACCAAGAAATTTCCATGGAAACTAGTCAAATCAGCCACCTAGAAACGCACCTCAAGCACAAAACCATACTTCTCTTGGTACAAAAACATCATGCCACTGACCACAGAGACCCTCGGATCTGTCGGCAACAACCAGTGCCACCAAACCAATCAAAATCAGCTCCAAAAACCATAAATTTTGGTACTTCCTATCTCTAGAAACCCTCTTCAAATTTGAATTTGAATTTCAATGGTCACTTTCATAGCGCCAGTAGTGAATCAATAGTCCACATTCAAAACTCGATCAACTTTAAGTCCTGATCGTCAGATCTTTTCTTTTCGCGAGCTTTATGATTTATCTTTTAATATGACCTCAGTCACATTTAGCGAACTGGCGACTGGAGGGTTTCACCAATTTGTGGGATACCTTATCCATCCACCATTTTGTTTAGTGACAACACAAATGCTTGTTCATTGAATCACCAAATTTTTAGAACTCCGCTGCTTTTTCTTTGCAAATAAGGGAAAACCTTTAGAGAATTTGTCAGGCCGCTAAAACCTTGTCCAAACTGCCAAAAAGACTAAGAAACATTACTGGGCCCACATCAAGAAAATTGATGGTTGTCTCATCTTCACACAGACCTCCCAGATTCCTCCAGATCATAAGACAACTATCAGATGAAGAATCTTACGCTACCCTGACAACCCTCTGACAGGATATGAAAACAATGGTTGGCACAAGATCTTAAGCCTCTAACACATCCCATAAGATCATACGCCCGTCGGTGATGCTTTGCATATATCAGGACCCTTTGACAAGCCAAAACTAGGTCCCACTAATAGATGCCAAGTCATTACCATGTGGACCAATCATATACTGCTAACCATGCTTACGTGTTATTTTGGACCCACCTTTATCTCTGACATGAACACCTGCAGGATCAGACGGATGGTGCAAGATCTTAAGGGCTCAAAAGATTGTATGTGCTTATATGCCAATCATTGATCTAGAATCTTAGCTGATATCACAAAGCAGGACCCCACCATGCTGCGTAGGATACTCCAATGAATCAGGGATTACCACGTCATACAATCTGGCAAGCGGACAAGTAACTTTCTTTCACTCGTAGGTTACTCTGACAACCATGCAACTTCATTGTTTATCTCAGCCAATGAGGAGATGCCACCTGAGCCTACCTGGCAGTGGACCTACCTGTATTGAAAGGTTACATCATGGAAATGAATCAATGACCATCGCAAAAGTGCAAGCCTCTGAAAAAACCCTTGCACTTTCACAAAAATCCTTGGATCAAGATGGTGTCAGAAGGCCAGGCCCAGGAAATATTAAGGCCGAAACATAGGAAATATTAAAGGGCATGACTTAGGAAAGTTTAATTTCATTTGGCACGTAGACTTAGGAAATATTAAAGGCCACCGGGGTAAAGACTTAGGAAAAAATTAAACAGGGATCGACCAATAATATAGAGCATGTGCATTTTAGGAATTTTAAGTGACCCAAATTTAACTTAAAATTAGAATGAAGCCAAGGCACAGTTAGGGTTTCTCATAACAATGACTAGTTTTTCAAAAATTTGAACTAAGGGTTTATGCCAGAGACCTAAAAACAACTAGAGAGACCAGAAGAAAACTGGTAAAGCCATGAAATTTTTTCAAAGTGCTAATAGTTTCTCTATCTGGGGATGTATGCCTCCTGCATGCATAACAAGGACTTAGAATCACTAGTTAAAGTAGACCATCCCACTGGAAAAGACTGACATCAGAGTGCAACAGGACCAAAACCCTATAGACCAGGACAAAACAAGACAGGGGCAAGAAAATTTACAAAATTTACAGAATGTACAGACCTAACTACTATTCATGAAATAAAATACCTTCAATTGAAGTATTTCCTCAAGAATTGTCTATGAACTAGAAATTCCTAAACTTCACCATTCAATTCTTTGACCATATATGAATCCTAGCCCCATTTCTCATGGATTAGATATGGCCCTAACTAGATGGGATCAAATTTACCATGTTTTCCTTTATCGTCCAGTATGGCATTCCAAATTAACACTAGATCACTAGGCTCAAACCTTCTTTCAACAGTTTTCTTGTCATACAAATTCTTAACCTGCAACTGCAATCTGGCATTTCTTGCAACTGACTCTCTTCTAGTCTCATCCAACCTAATGAGGTCCTCAATTCTCAACTGCATTTCATCATCTATGTCATCATCATATAACTGAACAAATTTATACATTTCCAATAAGTTATTTTGAGGCATTCTTGCATGTATTCCATATATTAGGTCAAATGGTGCACAACCAATTGCCCTCTTCACAGTTACCCTATCAGCCCATACAACTAATGGTAGTTTTGAATTCCACACCCTCTTATTCTTTTCAAGAATCCTCCTGAGGATCTTAATCAAACTCTTATTAGTAGATTCTGCCTAACCATTTCCTTGTGGATGATAAGGTGAAGAAATAGAAATCTGAATTCCTAAACCTTTGCAAAAGTCCTTATATTTAGCAGACTTGAAGCACATGGCATTATCACTTACTATTCTCTCAAGGCAACCAAACCTTGTAACAATGTTGTTCAACAAAAAATCAGTTGCCACCTTTCTAGTTGCATTCCTTGTAGGTATAGCCTCTACCCACTTTGTAAAGTAATCAGTAGCAACTAAGATCCATGAGTGTCCTCCACTTGACTTGTTTGGTATCTCCCCTATGAAATCAATTCCCCATTGTTGGAAAGGAGCTTGTACTTCTACTAGTTTTAATGGCATGTTACCTAAAAATTTAAGCTTACCAGAGAACATTTGACAAGCATCACACCTCCTTACCAACTGTTCTGCATCCTTGAAGATTGTGGGCCACTAGAATCCTACTCTCAAGATTTTATGAGTAGTAGTTCTACCCATATAATGCCCACCACAAACTCCCTCATGCATTTCTTTTAACAACTTGTTAGCTTGATTCTCATCCACACATTTCAAAAGTATGCAATCTAAATTCTTTCTATACAATTTACATTTCACAATTACATACTTGATGGCTTGTAATTTTAATGTCCTCTTCTTATTGTCATCCATGTCTGTTGGACATTTCATGTTTCTTAGATAATAGATGATATCTTGATACCAAACACAATCACCTATATCACATGTATAATCAATTTCAGACTGATTTACCTGATTTGCATCAAGATTGGATTGAGCCATCAATTTTTCCAATCCACATCCTCTAGGAAATTTAGTAATTTGGATATCAATGTTGAATTCTTGGATCCTATTGATCCATCTGCGTCTTCTCTTAGACACCTCTTGCTGTGAGAAAATATCCTTGACTGCTACACTTGGCACAAAAGTAATCACAACTGTCCCCATCAAGTAACACCTAAAAGCCTTGATTGGCTTCACAAGTGCATATTCTTGTTTCTCATTTATTTCATACTTCAATTCAGTAGCCTACAAAGATTTACTAAAAAATGCAATAGGCTGCTCCTAAACTTCCTTATTCTTTTGTAACAAAACTGCAGCAATAGTGTGAAAAGATGGAAAGGAAAATATGTGCATTGGCATACTATAATTAGGTTCCTTAAGCACTGGTGCATCTTTGATAGCCTGGTTGATATTTTTGAAAACCTCATCAGGCTCACCCTCCCAATTGATTACAGATCCCTTCTTCAACATCTTAGAAATAGGTCTAGTAACCTCTACAAAGTTTGTCACAAACCTCCTTAAGAAATTGACCTGACCAAAGAAGGACTGAATTCCTTTAACATTTTTTGGCCTTTGAATCTTTTCAATGGCTACCTCCCTTTTAGGATCAATTATAAGTCCTTGCTTGCCAACCAAGTGGCCAAGAAACTTACCTTCAGTGACACCAAATGCACATTTCCTTGGGTTTAATGAAATGCCATATTCTAAAGCCCTCACAAATATTTTCTCTAAATAAGTACAATGGTCTTCTTCCCTCTTGGAATAAGTAGTTAAATCATCTTGATAAACAACAAGGAAATCATCAATAAAATTTGAAAAAGCAGGATCCATTGCTCTTTGAAAAGTTGCACCACCATTTGTGAGACCAAAAGGCATTCTCACATAAACATATGTCCCCCAAGGTGTTGTAAAAGTTGTCTTGAATTTCTCTGATTCTTTTACAATTACCTAATTGTAACCAGAGAAACCATCCATCATAGACATCAATTCAGATTTGGTTACCCTCTACAACATAGCTTCCATATTGGGCAGACAATAGTTATCCTTTAATGAGCTGATGTTCAAATTCCTGAAGTCCATACAAAGCCTAATGTCACCATTCTTCTTTCTAATAGGAACAAGGTTTGAAACCCAAGAAGAGTGCCTTATAGGCCTGATAATTCCAACATCTCTCAACTTCATTAACTCTTCTTGCATCTTGGGTGCTAAAGTAGGATTAATAGGCCTTTGTTTTTGCTGGAAAGGTTTAGCATCTTCTTTCAATGGAATAATATGCTGAAACAAATCTTCTCTATAAACCTTTAGGTCATCATATGACCATGCAAAAACATGCCTAAATTTTCTCAATAACTCAATCAAAGATTTTCTCACATTGTGAGACATGTCCCTACCAATGTATACCTTCTTAGGTGCCTCATGTGTTCCAAGATTTATCTCCTCTAGATCAGCATGATCATCTCTTTTGATATTCTTTTGAACTCTATCCTGGTTATCAAAGACAGTTTCCAAAACAACAAGCCCCTTGGGAACCTTGTTAGATCTAAGCTAAATAACTTCATTGCCAAAGACAACCTCTTTTCCTTCTTCTGGATCAACCAAGGCTGAACAATCAAATTCCCAACCATGATACTGATCTTCACAATTCATAAACTTCAAGATATCATTATCATCATCAAAAACTTGCCAATTTTCAATGTTGTCTGGTACACTAGGCCTAGCCTAAATTTCAACTTTAGAGATACCAGTAAATGTAATATCACTGGGATTGATTGCTATATTGGCTAACAAGTCAGCCATCTTATTGTTACTCCTATCCTTCCACTTGATATTGAAGGCATCAAAATGTTCAATCAAATCCCAAACTGCATTCCTATATTGTTTCAACCTTTTGTTCTTGGAAGCATGTAATGACCTGACTTGGGACACCACCAACTTAGAAACACCAACAACACTTAAGCACTTAATACCATGTTTTTTTTCCAACCTCAGTCCTAACAACAATGCCTCATATTCTATTATATTGTAAGTACAAAAGAAATTCAATGTGAAAGAAAATTTGTAGGTGTTTCCATTAGGAGAAATTAATAATATACCTACTCATGCTCCATCCTTGCAATTTGCACCATTAAAGTACATTACCGACAAATCACCCTTCATAGAATTATCACTTACCTCAATAGAGATAGGTGACAAAATAGGTTCCTTCTCAAGTACAGGGATCTCTACCCTAAAAGCATTAATATCAATATCCACCAAACATGTAGTTTCATTGTCAATATTTCTCTCAATCATGTGGCATACTCTTGGCTCTCGATCAATCTTGACAAACTGATCATCAATCTTGAAAGTGGCATAGGACTGATCACACTGTAAACTTCTACCCATGGTAGCACTCCACATTCTAGATAGCAGCAACCCATAATGAGGAGGGATGTCCACCACCAAAACACTCATTGTTAACTCTTTCTTTGGATATGCTGCCAGCCTATATGGCATTGCATTGATAGTCCCAATGACTGGTACCTCCCTTTGATGCATTGCACAACATCTACCTTGAACTATATCAACTTTAAGGCCCAACCTTTCCATAATCTTAAAAGGCGTAACAGTATTAGAGGCACCACTATCAATCATACAATTTCTTAATTTCATTCCATTCACAAGAACACTTAAAAAGAATGGATCAATGTTTTCAAGGCTAGCATTGACAAAACTATCCAAATATATAGGAGGAATTTGAGATACAATTCCCTGAGTAGCAACACCTTTCAAAGCTTCATCTTGAAATCCATTGCATGCAACATCTTTGTTACGAACATTATCTACCCATGCAATAGCTCTATCTTTGTGTTCAGGGATCCTCAACAATTCTGACAATGGAACCTTAACTGTAATTTGGGACAATATAGATAACATATCGACAAAATCAGAGGGAGGAATCTCAATCTGCACTACCTTAATATCCTTTTTCTTATCTAATACATTAGGTGTATTGGCCATCCTCATTTTTTCATTCTTAGCCATTGTGCTAACTGGCTTCTCAATCTCACTAGAAAATCTTTCAACTCCAACTCCCTTAGGCTCACAATTCTTACCTTTTACATTCTTGAATTTCACCATGTGATCACCTTTTGATTTGTTCTCATTAGGCTCTCTAGAGTTGGTACTCTTTATAAACATTCCTGCAGCTCTCTCATTTGTATTCCTTGCCACCATGCCCCTAGTTTGCACTTTGGCAATCATTTCTATAGTAATCCTATCCATCTTTTCTCTAGAAGGTCTTCCTAAATTTACTAGCTCAGAGGAAGAGTTCATGTTACATGTCTTCTTATATATGCCTTCATCATCAGAAAATACCTCTTGGTAAAAAAGGGCCTAAGTGTGTCTCTTCACATTTACATCTGCTTCTTCATCAAAATCAGAATCATCTTCATATCTTAAATATGAAGTAGCCATGTTGCATCCAACATCATCTTGATCTTCTTCTTGATTTATCTCCTCACTACTTTAGTCTAGTAACATCTTGCTAGATCCACTTGTTTATATCCCATCGCCAGCTCAAATGTGCTATACTTCAATGATTCACTCTTCTACAAATTGTATGATAACTAAGTCGCATCAAGAAACTTGGGCTAGTTGCATTGATTCGATGTCACAAAGTGACTGAAGTAGTCCTCAAGTACTGTATTAGTCTACTTCATTTGTCCATCAATTTGAGGATAGTAATCTGAATTCATTAGAGGTAAACCAACTTGAACAATTCCTACCAAAAATTTGAGGTAAACCTTGGATCTCTATCACTAACAATGCTCAAGGGTAAACCCCAAGCCTTCACAATGTTCTTGAAGAAGAGCTTAGCCACATCCTTAGCCATGCAAGGCTATTTATAAGGTACAAAAAAAACATTCTTGCTAAACCTATCAATAATGACCATAATGTTGGTGAATCCATTCACCTTAGGGTGTTGAGTAATGAAATCCATACTAAGGATCGACCTGTTGGGAGTTCCCTTTGATCTTCAACTTGTAGATTTATACTTTGATGGATAACTTTAATATAATTTTGACTCTATCACCACTCCAAAGTCTACAAGGAAGAGGGCCAATTAACAAGGATCAACAATGAGATCCTCCTACACTTTGGGCCTTAATGCTCAGGCGGGTGTACCCTTGATTCACTTCTTCAAAGGAATCTGAAATATTATACAACTATACCCCTTAATAATTGATTAAAGATTTTATCATTTAAATATGTGTGTGATTGATGATGATGAACTGCTTCCAAAGAATAGGTCAGTGCCTTAACCCAGGGCAAAGAGTCACCTGATAACATATATCAACTAAAACCTTAACTCAAACACACATGAACTCAGAGTAAGTGCTTTGCCTATTACTCCCCTCACTACCAAACCTAATCATCAAATTCCAATCTAACAATGAACTCACTGAAATCTCCCTAAAGGCTTTAATCCTAACTTTGTTAGGAACTCCAACCTGATCTCACAATACTCTTTGTTTACCATATGCTAATCCACTTTGTGACCTTAACATATATGAATCCACAATCAGAACAAGAAGATGATCAAAAGTTTGAGATAGGAATTCAAGTGTATTCTCATTAACTTTTAGAATCAATACATTACTAGAGCAAAAAAATGAAAAGAGAAACAAACCCCTAAATCCAAGCTCTCCTTGTTTAGTATAATACTTTCAACAACAACCCTCACAAAATATCACCTTTTTCAATTTATACCACCACTAGTCACCTTGGAATCCTCAAAGAGGATGCATCAAGCTTTGGGTGACTAGGGTTAGGGTTTCAACTACCCAACCAATCAAAAATTACAACAAAATTTATTGCAGGGGAGGAAACATAGGCAACCCAAAGAAAATGAATCTCAGACAGATTTGTAATCATCAAAATCTGCGAGAATAGTACAGAACACCAAGGAATTGCCATGGAAACAAGTCAAATTGGCCACCTACAAACACACCTCGAGCACAAAACCATACTTCTCCTAGTACAAAAACATCATGCCACTGACCACAGAGACCCTCGGATCAGTCGACTACAACCAGTGCCACCAAACCAATCGAAATCAACTCCAAAAACCATAAATTTTGGTACTTCCTATCACTGGAAACCCTCTTCAAATTTGAATTTGAATTTCAATGGTCACTTTCATAGCGCTAGCAGTGAATCGGCAGTCCACATTCAAAACTCGATCAACTTTAAGTCTTGATCGTCAGATCTTTTCTTTTCACGGGCTTTATGACTTATCTTTTAATATGACCTCAGTCACATTTAGTGAGCTAGCAACTGAAGGGTTTTGCTAGTTTGTGGGATACCTTATCCCTCCACCATTTTGTTTAGCTACAATGAAAATGCTTGTTCACTGAATCACCAACTTTTTAAAACCTTTAGAAAAATTTTCAGGCTGCTAAAACCTTGTCCTAACTGCCAAAAAGATCGAGAAACATTACTGGGCTTGCATCAAGAAAATCAACGATTGTCTCATCTTCGTATAGACCTCCTAGATTCCTCCAAATCATAAGACAATAGTCAGATGAAGAATCTTACCCTGCCCTGACAACCCTTTGACAGCATATGAAATCAATAGTTGGCACAAGATCTTAAGCCTCTTACACATCCTATAATATCATATGCCTGTCGTTGATGCTCTACATTTGTTAGGACCCTCTGACAAGCCAAAAACTAGGTCCCACTAATAGACGCCAAGTCATTACCACATGGACCAGTCATATACTACTAACCATGCTTATGTGTTATTTTGAACCCAGCTTTATCTCTGACACAAACACCTAGAGGATCAAACAGATGACGCAAGATCTTAAGGGCTCAAAAGATTCTATGTGCTTATATGCGAACCGTCGATCTAGAATCTTAGCTGATATCATAGAGCGGGACCCCATAGTGCTGTGTAGGATACTCCAAAAAATTAGGGACCACCACGTCATAGAATCTGGCAAGTGGACAAGTAACTTTATTTCGCTCACAGGTCACTTTGACAACCATGCCACTTCATTGTTTATCGCAGCCAATGAGGAGACACCACCTGAGCCTACCTAGCAGTGGACCTGCCTGCATTGAAAGGTTACGTCATGGAAATGAATCAACAACCATCACAAAAGTACAAGCCTCTAACAAAACCCTTGCGCTTTCACGGAAACCATTGGATCAAGATGGTGTCAGAAGGTTGGGCCCAGGAAATATTAAGGCTGAAACATAGGAAATATTAAAGGGCATGGCTTAGGAAAGTTTAATTTTGTCAGGCACATAGATTTAGGAAATATTAAAGGCTGCCGGGGTAAAGACTTAGGAAAAAATTAAACAGGGACCGACCAATAATATAAAGCATGTGCATTTTAGGAATTTTAAGTGACCCAAAAAGTAACTTAATATTAGAATGAAGCCAAGGCGCACTTAGGGTTTCTCATAACAACAGTTAGTTTTTCAAAAATTTGAACTAAGATTTTATGCCAGAGACCTAAAAACAAATGCAGAGACCAGAAGAAAACTGGTAAAGCCATGAAAATGTTTTAGAGTGCTAACATGACCAAGGTCAAATCGACACTAGAAGGGGTTACAATAGTCAAGTTGGTTGCAACTTCACTATCTTATCCTACTGGCATGTGAGGCAAGTCCTCATATATTGATCGACATCATCCCACATGTTCAGCCAATAGAATCCATACTCCAACAATGCCAATGTCTATTTCTCACCCGGGTGTACTACCCATACTAAATCGTGACACTGATGGAAAACTTCCCTATGATGTTGTTTCCACCTCAGAAGGTAGACTCGACTATTTGAATAATATAAAATCTCATCTCTAATTGAAAATCTCCTTGTACGTCCATCCCAAACTTGGATTCTGACTTGCCAAGCCTGAGAGTCATTCTCTAATCGAGTATGTGTAGGATCATGGTATGCCAAAAACTGGCGATGTGAAGATGGAATCCCAATTGATCGACTCTTCGAAAAACAACTATAAATTTCAAACAAGATAACATTTTTGAAATCTAAAATATACATCACATTCTATGCTTCACCTATTACAATAATAATAAATAGTTCTTTCAATTTGATTAAGTTTAGACTAAGTTAAGGTAGCCATACATGAGATTTTATATATTCAAGAAGATTTATCACATAAAAATCATAATTAATTATTTACTTGGAAAAAAACAAAAAAAACTATACATCACATTTGTACATGAGTCTACTACTAGTATCTAGAATCTTATAAAAAAATATTATCATTTTATTTTGTTAAACATGGTTAGACATACACCTACTTGTTAGCTTTCCAGTCCTGATTGATAGACATTGAAAAATAGCTATAACTTTTAAATTGTATAACATTCTTTAAATCCAAAACATGTGTCACATTCTATGCTTTTCCTACTACAATAAAAAAAAATTATTTTTTTTGAATTTGATAAAGTTTAGACTTAGTTAATGTGGTCAGACACAACAGTTTTTGTATTTTGGAAAAGTTGTAGAAGAAAAATCATAATTAATTATTTACTTGGAAAAATTTGCAAAACAATATGTGTCACATCTGGACATGAGTCTAATACTTATATCTAGAATCTTGTAAAAATATATTATCATTTGATTGTGTTTAAGGTGGTCAGACATACACCTACTACTTTTATTTTTACTAAAATTTTCGTACTACTACATTGAAATTTGAAAATTTCAACATATAGAATAATTTTTTTTCAAAAAGGGCCTAGTATCTTAGAAACTAAATTCAATTTTCTAAATATTCTCTTCTTACATATTGTTGATATAATATTTATAACTTGTTCAAATGTTTATGTCAACTTGCCTAAACCTGATTTTCTGAATTTGCATTGCCACTTAAGGCCCTAGTTTGGCATACCATGATCCTAGACATACCCAATCCTTCCTTGATTCACACAATCATGTCATCGACCATTACCACTTGGATGTGCCCCAAGGTCTATAACACATCGAGTTAATATTTTTAGCTCAATTCATCTGCTACCAAAATACAATGCCCCAGGTTATACACATGATCGAAATCAAATTCAGCCAAGAATTCCTACCATCTAGCTTGTTTCAGAGTCATTTTTTATTTTATCTTGAAGTAAGTCAAGCTGATGTTGTCTATTTTCACAACAAATGACACACCTAGCAAATAGTGCCTCCATACTAAAAAACAATGAATGATTGCGATCAACTCCTTGTAGGAGGAATAGTTCTTTTCTCTGTCATTGAGCTTTCTCAATTCAAAAGCAATTGGATGCCCATCCTGCATGAGGACACCTCAAATTGCATATTCTAATGCATCGGTCTAGATTTTGAATGGTTCATCATACCTCAACAAAGTTAGGATTGGCTCCTCAGTGAGCTTGGCCTTCAATAGATCAAACACCTCTTGCTTCTTGTCATTCCACTTCCAAGCTCTATCCTTTTTTAACGAATTTGTTAGTGGGCTGAAAAACTTTGAGTATCCTGCTATGAAATTTTGATAGTATTTTGTTAGCCCAAGGAATTTTCAAACTTCATGCACATTCCTTAGTGGCTCCCAGTCAAGGATCGCAACTAGCTTCTCCAGATCTAGATGAATCTGGTCACGTCCAAGAGAGTGACTAAGGAATGACATGTCATCCTGAGAAAAGAAATATTTCTCTTTCTGAACAACTTATACATCCACAAAAGCTTGAGCACCACACCTAAGTCTTCCTTTTTTTCATCTAGACTCTTGTTGTATGCTAGAATATCATCAAAATACACCACAGCATAACTATACAAAATAGGCCTAAACACATCATTCATCAAAGTTCTAAAAGTTGTAGGTGCATTTGTTAGTCCAAAAGGCATGAAAAGAAACTCATTACATCCATACCTAGTCATGATAAATGTTTTCTCCTCATCACTTATAGCTATTTTAATCTGACAATACCCATGTGGAAAATCAAGCTTGTTGAACACTTGCACTTCGACTATCCTGTCAAACCTATCTGCTATGAGGCAAAGGCATAGATTTCCTTCTGTCTTCAACTGGAATAGAACTAGGGAAACATATGGGGAATTAGATGGCTACATGGACCGACCCTCCATAGGAACTGCAATCTGCTTCCTCAACACAGCCATTTCTGGTCTAAAGAGGCAATACAAAGCTTTTTCTAGAGGTCTTGCTCCACTCTCTAGTTTGATCATGCAATCCATATGTCTCCTCAGTGGTAGCTCGATAAGAAGCTTGTATAGCATCAGATCTGCATACTTAGTCAACACATCCTAAACCACCGAGGTGCTAGAGATCCCAGAGGTCTCTCCTTCATCCCAGTCTCCTAGTAGAGCTTCCAAGTATAGATCACCTCTTCCATTTCTAGTAGCTTTCTTCATAATTAGTGTGCTTAGCACCTATTCTGAATCTTTACACTACACCATTGAGATCATGCAAGGTCTCATCAGATTTAGCACCAAAATGCAACCCAAATGAGGGATCATTGCCACTTTCACTTGCCTTACAAAATCTTGTCCAAGAATCAGATCAAAATCCTATATCTCGATCAACTGAAGATATATTATTCCTTTCCAAGGATTGATTCACACCATTGCATTATGAATATTACCAACAACTCATTTGCCAAAACAATAACAACCTTCAAACATGTATCTGTCAGCTCCATACTCAATGCAAGTGGCTTAGCTGAGTGATCTAACATGTATTTGTGTGTTGCACCTGAATCCACAATGGCTATGACTTTATGGCCTCCAAAGAAAGTCTCCACATCACACAACTCATGCTAGTCCATAGTGTGTGGGATGACCAAATCTTGGAGAGTGTTAAGTAGCCGCAACCCTCCCATATCTGGCATCTTCTTTTCTTCACCCAGAATCACATTGACTCTAGCCTGATGAGGACACCCATGAGCCGAATGATCTAGGTGCCCACATATGAAATAGTTCCACTCTCAATCCTTCTTCTCTACAAGAATTGAGTCTTTCTTTGTCAAAAATTTTCCACTAGTACCCTTTGCTTTCTTTCCCTGTGGATCGCAAGTTTGACTCAGAGCATTCTTTTTGTTATTTTTCTAAAACTACCTGATCTGATCAAAGTTTTCAAATTTGGCTCCACAAAACCCTTTTAGAGCATTGCCTTTATAATCTAGCAACCCATCTTCTATAGTCATGACCTCGACTAAGGTTTGAACCTTTTGACACCTCAACTCTTCAGCAACACAGGGGTGAAGATTCTTCATGAACAAATACAATTTCTCAAAGTTTTTAAATTTCATGCATTCAAGATCCAAGAATTGGAATGCCCAAACATAGTTGCAAACTTTTCCTACGTGCTTCAATTCATCAAATCTTGCATGGATAACCCAATTCAAGTTGTTAGGTTAGAATTGGTTTTCAAGTCCTTCCTCTAGCTCAACCCATGTTTTAATTGAGTTGACTACCTTTCTGACTCAATCATCAACTAGATGTATTATTCACCAAACTTTCATACTCCCTAGGAAGTACGAAGACACATTCTTGACTTGGGTTTCATGACTCAGCTTTGGTGTTCCTGATAAGAACTCTTCTATGTACTAGAAGAATTTTTCTAGGGCTTTATCATCATGATCTCCATCATAGGTGGTGATCGGAGCTAATTTAGGTCATTGACCTCCTCCCAAAAATACATCATGAATTTTTTGGCCTTCCTTCATAAATTTTACTTCCTCTCAGAGAAAATCCATCTGCTCGGCCAACCTTACCAATTCATTGTTCATGCAATCCTATAGACTATAATTCTCTAATGTGTCTAACTAAATTTCATGATCACACAACTAGTCTTCATGCTTCAAAGTTCTATGCCCAGCATGGCCAACATCATGACCTTGAGGTTTATCTACATCATATTGGCTATCTGCATCTACCATATTGCTCTCAAATCAGATCTTTAAAGAAAACGTAGCTTTGATACCAAATGTCATGATCTTTTGGATTACCTCATATGACACTGTGAAACTTTAAAGACTTAAGTGATTATGCATATCTCATGAATTCATATCTAGACTACACCTTCCCCTTATCACAATGGAAATGCAAAAGATCTGAAAAAGTCCCAATGCAAAGTAATGAAAGCAAAGCATCCAACACAAGTTAACATGTCCATATCCGTCAATGGGGGAAGCTCCCAAATTACTTTATCAATCATCCCCACAATTAAAAAGTAAAAAATATTTCATATTGAGAAACACATATCGCCCCAAATTATATCCAAGCTAATCAAGCTTAGCGGATACTTATTACAATGCAATGTAGAGCCTCCCTTTCAATACAGTCTACAACAAGAATTCTCCTACTGGGAAAAAGAAGAAATTCATAGCTCAGCTCCTTCCGCTCCTTCACAATATGAACTTGTGTCACTCCAAAATCTAGCATCCTTCATATGAAAGAATGAACAAAGGCTTCACCTTTATACAAGATAACCTTAGATCATACACCCCTCAAATTTAGGTCTGCATCAATATCAATGACACACAAAATCAATGAAGTGTGTAGCCATTAACTCTGCTACACTCCAATGGTCAAAATCTACAAGTCAATCTATCTTGCATGCCCAATGCAAAGCTAACATTCCAAATACACTTTACTGTTAATGACACCTCAAACTTAAAAATTTTGAAGTCAGCTCACCACGAGTGTCCCTCCATGACACCCATTATGCATAAGTCAATCTCCAAAGCATAATATCTTGGTCTGTCCAAAATGACACTTAGCCAAATTTCTAAAACAACTCAAGTCGACCCTCCAAGCACACCACAAAAGTCAGCTCAAGTCAGAAAATAAAGCTAGACCCATTACATCCTCCCCCACCAAACTAGTGACAACATCCCCAATGCCTACACATGTGGTATGGGATGCTGAGGAGGTTAATCTAAAGACTCACTTCAGATGAGAAGAGTTCATTCCCTCAAGGAACTCCATGATTTTTTTTTCATCTCTCCACAATGTTTCACCATGCTACTAAGTCATAGTTTGGTGATGATGTCCTTCAAACACAACCAAGAACTCCTAAAAACCTGCTTTCAATGTCCTCTATCTCAAATTACAAGAATTTCATTCACTTGTTGTCCTAGATTGTCAACTACATTAGCTGGACCTCTAGATGGAATATTTCTCACTAATTCTTCCTCGTCAAGATGGAGAGGTCTTAACTAAGAAACATGGAAGATTGGATACACTCCCAAATGAAAAGGTAATTTGAGCTTGTATGCCATAGAGCTAATTATTTGTACCACCTCAAGTGGTCCTTTAAATCTAATGACAAATGAAGTGCTCAAGCCCTTGGGAACCTTGAATTGGATCAGGTCCATTAGCAACAAATACTCTATCTCCGACATTGAACTCACAATTTATCCTCTACAAGTTAGAAAAATTCTTTATCATATATGTTTTTTTGGTCAAGTGATATCTTTTCAAATTAACAAATTAATTCAAAGTTTGCAACAACTCAACTACATGACATTCACATTCTGATATCCCTTACTCACCGTATGGAGGGTGAGAGGTTGTTTTCATGTTGCTAGCTTGAATGGGCTATACTTCAATGATTCACTCTTCTACAAATTGTATGAGAACTTAACCACATCAAGAAACTTGGACTAGTTGCATTGATCTGATGTGACAAAGTGACACAAGTATTCCTCAATTACTTCATTAATCCACTCTACTTGTCCATCAGTTTGAGGATGCTAACCTGAACTCATTAAAATCCGAGTCCTTACCAACTTGAATAATTGGTGCCAAAAATTCAAGGTAAACCTTGGATCTCTATCACTTACAATGCTCAAGGGTTAACCAAAAGCCTTCACAATGTTCTTGAAGAAGAGCTCATCCACATGCTCAGTCGTGCAAGGATGTCTATAAGGTACAAAAACAACATTCTTGCTAAACCTATCAATAATGACCATTATGTTGGTGAATCTATCCATGTTAGGGACCTAAGTAATGAAATCCATACTAACACTCGGCCAAGGTTGAATCAGCACTAGAAGGGGTTGCAACAGTCTGTCCAATTTCAACTTCACCACGTTATCTTTATGGCATGTGAGGCAAGTCCTCATATATCTGGCAATATCATCCTCCATGTTCAGCCAATAGAATCCATGCTCCAATAATGCCAATGTCCATTTCTTACTCAGGTGTCCTACCCATACTGAATCATGATAGTCATGAAAAACTTCCCTGCAAATTTCTTTCCACCTCAGAAGGTAGAATCAGCTATTTGCATAATATAAAAGCTCATCTCTGATTGAAAACCTCCTTGTCCATCTAGCCCAAACTTTGAGTATGACTTGCCAAGCCTGAGAGTCATTCTCTAATCCTTCCTTGATCCACTCAATCATGTCATCGGTCATTACCACTTGGCTATCCCCCAAGGTCTATAATGCATCAACATGATATTTTTGGCTCAATGCATCCGCTACTAGATTACAACAGCATGGGTTGTACACAACACTGAAATCAAATTCAGCCAAGAATTCCTACCATCTAGCTTATTTTGGAGTCAAATTCAATTGTGTCTTGAAATAAGTCAAGATTATGTTATCTAATTTCACAAAGAATTACATGCCCAATAAATAGTGCCTCCATACTCACCAAAAATGAATGATTGTGATCAGCTCCTTCTCATTGGTGGAATAGTTATTTTCTCTATCATTGAGCTTTCTAGATCCAAAAGAAATTAGATGCCCATCTTGCATGAGCACACCTCTAATCACATAGTCTGATGCATCAGTCTAGACTTCAAACAATTCACCATACCTCAGCAAAGTGAGGGTTGGCTCCTTAGTGAGCTTTTCCTTCAATAGATCGAATGCCTCTTGCTTCTTCTCATTCCAATTCCAAGCTCTATCCTTTTTCAACAAGTTTGTCAGTGGGCTAAAAAAATTTGAGTAGCCCACTACGAACTTTCTGTAGCAGTTTGCTAGTCCAAGGAATTGTCAAACTTCATACACATTCCTTAGAAGCTCCCAATCATAGATCGTAGCCAACTTCTCTAGATTCGAATGAATCCGATCACGTTCCAAAAAGTGACCAATGAATGACACCTCATCCTGAGAAAAGAAAAATTTCTCTTTCTTGACAAAGAGCTTATGCATCCACAACAACATGAACACCTCACCCAAGTGTTGTTTGTGCTCATCTAGACTCTTGTTGTACTCTAGAATATCATCCAAATACACCACAACACAACAATCCAAAATATTCCTAAACACATCGTTCATAAAAGTGTTAAAAGTTGCAGGTGCATTCATTAGTCAAAAAGGCATGAAAAGAAACTCATAACTTCCATACTTAGTCATGATAGTCATTTTCTCCTCATTGCCTAGAGCTGTCTAACTATGATAATACCCATGTCACAGATCAATCTTGTTGAACACTTGGGTTCTGACTAGCCTATCAAAGCTATCTGCTATGAGGGGGAGTTGGTACTTTTTTTTAATAGTCAGATTGTTTAAGGCTTTGAAGTCCATACAAAGGCACATAGTTCCTTCCTTTTTCTTCTACAATAGAATTGGGGTAGCATATGGGAAATAGGATGGGTGCAAGAATCCATCCTTCACAAGCTCTACAAGATGCTTCCTCAACTCAGCCATTTCTAGTCTATAGAGGTGATAAGAGCTTTTACTAGAGGTATTGCTCCACTCTCTAGTTCGATCATGTGATCCACCTATCTCCTCAATGGTAGCTCGACAAGAAGCTTGTCTAGCATCAGATATGCATGCTTAGTCAACACATCATGAACCATCTTGAGGTGTTATAGAACTCAAAGGTCTCTCCTTAATCCCAGCCTCCAAGTAGAGTAGCCAAGTATATATTGCCTCTTCTATTTCTGCTAGCTCACTTCATCTATTTTGAATCATTGCACTGCACAATCAGGATCATGCAAGCTCTCATGAGATCTAGCACCAGAATGTAACCTAGATTAGGGATCATTTCCACTATCTCTTGCCTTATGAAATATTTTCCAAGAGTTAGATCAAAATCTTGCATCTCGATTGCAACAAGATCTATTGTTCCTTGCCAATAATTGCTTTGCACCACTGCATTACAAATATTGCCAACAAATCGTTGTGCAAAAACTAGTAACAACCTTGAAACATGTCTTAGTTGGCTCCATACTCAATCCAAGTGCCTTAGCTCAGTGAGCTGAGATGTAGTTGTGTGTCATGCCCGAATCCACCATGGTTGTGACTTTATGGCCTAAAAAAAAAGTCTCCACATAGCACAACTCATGCCAATCTATAGTGTGTGGGCTCGCTGAATCTTGCAAAGTGTTAAGGAGCGACAACCCTCCCATCTCTGGCATCTTCTTTTCTTCATGCCTAGAATCACATTAAGTCTAGCCTGATTAGGACACTCATAAAATCAATAATCTAGGTGCCCACATATGAAACATTTCCGCTCTTGATCCTTCTTCTCTATAGGAACTGAGTCTTTCTTCTTCGAAGATTTTTTACCATTACCCTTAGGTTTCTTTCCCTTAGGATCACCATTTTTAATTGAAGCATTGTTTTTTTCATTTCACCAAAATTGCCTCTTTCAATCAAATTTTTCAATTCTGGCTCACCCAAACTCTTTTGTAGCATTGCCTTTATAATCTAGCAACCCATCTTCTAGAGTCATGACCTCAACTAAGATTTGAACCTTTTGGCACCTCAACTCTTTAGCAACATAGGGCTGAATATTCTTCATCAACAAATACAGTTTCTCAAATTTGTTCAATTTTTTCAATTCTAGATCTAAGACTTGGAATGCCTGAACATACTCATAGACTTTGCCTGTGTGCTTCAATTCATCAAATCTCATGCTAATCACCCAATTTGAGACACAAAATCATAATCGTTCTTGAAGTGCTACCTTCATCTCAATCCATGTTTTAATTAATTTGACTATCTTTCTGACTCAGTCATTATCCAGATGTGTTCTACAACAAATTTTTTCACTCTCCGTGAAGTATGAAGCCACCTTCTTGACTTGGGCTTTATCATTTAGTTCTGGCATTCCTGAAAAGAAATCTTCTATGTCCCAGAAGAAGTTGTCCAAGGATTTATCATCGCAATCTCCATCATAGGTGGTGATTAGAGATGATTTAGGTCCTTGACCTCCTCCAAATAATGCATGATGAAGTTGTTGGCCTTCCTTCAAAAATTTTACTTCCTCTCATAGAAAATCCATCTTCTCAGCCAGCCTTAACAATTCATAGTTCATGTGATTCTCTAGACTAGAATTATCCAATGTGTCTAGCCAAACCTCATGATCTTACATGCAATATTTATGATTCAAAGTTCCATGCCCAACATGACTAACATCATGACCTTGTAGTTGATCTACATCATACTGGCTATTTGCATCAGCCATATTTCTCTCAAATCACATCCTCAAAGAAAACATGGCTTTGATAACAATTGTCGCGGGCTTTGGGATTAGCTCATGCGACAATGTGAAACTTTCAAAACTTAAGTGATTATTTGTGGCTCATCCATATCTAGAATATGCCTTTACCTTGTCACAATAAAAATGCAAAAGATCTGAAAATGTCCCAATTCAAAACATAAAAGTAAAGCATCGAACACAAGATAACAAGTCTAGATCTATCGGTGGGGAAAGCTCCTGAATCAATTTATCAATTGTCTCCACAATTACAAAGTCAATGATTCTATGTTGAGAAAAATCAATCACCCCAAAGTATATCTAAGATAATCAAGCTTAGCCAATACTTTTTACAGTGCAATGTAGAGCTTCCATCTCAGTACAAAATACTACAAGAATTTTCCTGCTTTGCAAAGGAGTAAATCCCCAGCCTAGCTCCTTTCGATCCTTCACAATCAGAACTCCTGTCACTCCAAAATCTCATATCCTTCATATGCAAGATGAAAAAATGCTTCTCCTTTATAAAAGATAGTCTTGGATCATGCACCCATCAAATTTAGCTCTGCACCAATATCAATGCCACACAAAATCCATGAAGCATGTAGCCATTAACTCCGCTAGACTTCAACAGTCAAAATCTACAAGTTGACCTAGCTTGCATGCCTAATACAAAGAGAACACACCAAATACACATTAAAATTAATCATACCTCAAACTTACAAATTCTAAAGTTGGCTCACTGAGAGTGTCTCTCCATGAGACACATTGCGCATAACTCAATCTCCAAAGCATAATGGCTTGTTCGGCCCAAAATGACACTTAGATAAATATCTCAAAACAACTCAATTTTTCTATCCATATCCTCACTGAAGTTGGTTCAAGTCAGAATGAAGGCTAGACCTATTACACCCTCCCCCACTAAACCAGTGGTGACATCCCCGACGCCTAGACATTTCATCTGTGATACCTATGAAGTGAATCTAAAGACTCACTTCAGCTGAAAAGAGTTCCTTCCCTCAAGGAACTCCATGATTTTCTTCTCATCTCACCACAATATTTCACTATAATTCCAAGACATAGTTTTATGAGGATTTCCTTCAAACATGATCAAGAACTCTCAAAAAACCCACTTTCTGTGTCCTCTAGCCCACATTGCAAGATCATTCACTCACTGTTCCAGATTGTCAATTTCATTAGCTAGACCTTTGGATGGAATATTTCTCACTAATTCTTCCTCATGAGGATGGTGAGATCTTAACTGAGAAGCATGGAAGACCAGATCCACTCCCAAATGCAACAGTGAGTTGAGCTTGTATGCCACATAGCTAATTTTTTGTACCACCTCAAATGGTCCAACAAATATCTTGACCAAAGAAGTGCTCAAGCCCTTGGGCACCTTGAATTGGATCGGGTCTATCCACAACAATACTTTTTCTCCACCATTGAACTCAAGCTTTCTCCTGTACAAATTAGCAAACATCTTCATCCTATCTACTACTTTGGTCAAGTGATATCTTGCTAGATCTATATGTTTATTCCAATTTTACAACAACCTAGATACATTGACATCTTCATTATGATATCCCTTCATCAACGTATGGGAAGTGAGAGGTTGTTGTCCTATCGCCAACTCAAATGGGTTATACTTCAATGATTCACTCTTCTATAAATTGTATGAGAACTAAGTCACATCAAGAAACTTGGGCTAGTTTGACTGATCTGATGTCACAAAGTGATACAAGTAGACCTCAAATACTACATTAATCTACTCTCTTTATCCATCGATTTGAGGATAGTAACCCAAACTCTTTAGAATCTGAGTCCCTACCAACTTGAACAATTCCTACCAAAAATTTGAGGTAAACCTTGGATCTTTGTCACTAAAAATGATCAAGGGTATACCTAATGCCTTCACAATGTTCTTGAAGAATAGGTTGGCTGCATCCTCACTCATGCAAGGCTATCTACAAGGTACAAAAATAACATACTTACTTGAACCATAAAAAATGACCATTATGCTAGTGAATCCATCCATGTTAGGGAGCTGAGTAATGAAATCCATACTTACACTCAGCCAAGGTTGAATCAACACTAGAAGGGTGTTAGGAATGAATTCAAAGTGTTTTGGCAGTCATTCTATAGTAGTTTTTGTTGCATTCATGACTTGGATTGTCATTGATGTCAACACAGTGATATTCTGGATATTAGCAGGAAAGCAGGTACAGTTTTGTTTTGCACACATGTTGTATTGTAGATTGGATTTTGCGTAGTTGATGGTATGTTCTTTGGTGTGTTATTAACCTATGGTTAATAGCACAAAAATAAATTCATTCATTTGTAAGAGTTATGAGCATTTTGGTGAAGGCAGTGTTTAGACAGTGTTTCTGTGTAGTGATGTTTGGAAATTGGAGGATATCTCTTAGCTAGGATGGAATCTGATTTTTCATAGTTAAAGGGATGTTAGAGACTCATTAATGATGATGTGGTTCATAGTGCAAACTTCGAGGACATGTTTGGAGAAAGTTACAATAACTGGAAGCTGATAGTTTTATGTGAATTCTGTGTATAGCGTGTAGAATTTATTATTTTGTAATTGAGGACCGACTCATTTGTAATTATTTGAGTTTGTTATATAAGAAGGAATTTTTTCCTTATTGTAGTGTGTACTATGAAGATTTTGATGTGAATATATGCATGAAGTGAAGAAAAGAGCTAATTCGGTGATGAAGGAAGACTTGTGAGTACAGAGATATGGAATTGTGATCTTGTGTAGCAGAGAGTGCAGTTTGGCATAGTGTGAAGGAGGTAACATATTTCATATTATTTTTTTGAATAATTATAAGATCTTTTGGACAGTGGGTTCAGAGATCTTGCCTTGAAGCTGTTTGGGCAGTGGGTCCTTCTGTCTTCCATAAACTCTTAACCAGGTTAGAATCTTCTAACAGGGATTCAAAATCTCCTAATAGGGATTCATATGTACTGAATGTATTTCATAAGACTCCTAACAGGGTCCATCCTCTAACAAGGAACTTTCATATTAGTGCATCATTTTGTGGGCATCATTCCCACCAGGGTTTACTCTTTTCAAGAGGCTCCCTAGTTAACATATCTTGTGTTATTGTGCAATTGTGTATGATTATCTTTCTATGGTTGATCAGTACATTGATTATATTTTTTAAATCTATTGAATGGATAAATTATCAGATAACTGATTCACCCCCCCCCCCCTCTTAGTTATCTTGGGGATCTTTACTTTCTAACAAAGGGGTTGTAACAATCCAACTACTTGCAACTTCACTACCTTATCCTACTGGAATACAAGGCAAGTCCTCACATATCTGTCAATATCATCTCACATGTTCGACCCATATAATTCATGCTCCAACAATTATAATGTCCATTTCTAACATGGGTGTCCCACACATACTGAATCATGACACTCATGCAACACTTCCCTACAAAGTTCTTTCCACCTCAGAAGGTAGACTCGTATGTCTGGATAATACAAATGCTCATCTCTGGGTATGTGCAGGATCATGGTATGCCAAAAAGTGGCAATGTGAAAAAGAAGTCCTGATTGTTAGACTCTTTGAAAAACAAATATAACTTTCAAACAATATAACATTTTTTGAATCTGAAATATACATCACATTCTATGATTCACCTAGTACAATAATAATAAACAATTATTTGAATTTGATGAAGTTTAGACTAAGTTAAGGTGGCCAGACACGAGAATTTTTATATTTAGGAAACTTTGTAGCAAAAAAATCATAATTAATTATTTACTCAGGAAAAAAATACAAAAAAATATACATCACATCCATACATGAGTCTACTATTTTTATCTATAATCTTATAAAAAAATATGATCATTTGATTTTGTTTAATGTGGTCAGACATACACATACTTGTTATCTTTCTAGTCTTGATTGATAGACTTATTGCAACATAGCTATAACTTTCAAACTGTATTAAACTTTTGAAATCTACAATATGTCACATTCTATGATTTTCCTACTACAAAAAAAAATAAAAAAATTTCAATTTGATAAAGTTTAGACTAAGTTAATGTGGTCAAACATGAGAGTTTTTATATTCTAGAAAATTTGTAGAAGAAATATCATAATTAATGATTTACTTTGAAAAAAATTACAAAAAAATATGTGTCACATCTGGACATGATTCTACTACTTATATCTAGAATCTTGTAAAAAAAAATTATCATTTGATTGTGTTTAAGGTGGTCAAACATACACCTACTTCTTATTTTTTCATGAAATTTTTGTGCTACTACATTGAAATTTGAAATTTTCCGCATATAGAATAATTTTTTTTCAAAAAAGGCCTAGTATCTTAGAAACCAAATTCAATTTTTGACATATTCTCTTCTTACATATTTTTTATATAATATTTATAACTTGTTCAATTTTTTATGTCAACTTTCCTAAACCTAATTTTCTCAATTTTCATTGCCACTTAAGGGCCTAGTTTGGCATACCACGATCCTGTACATACTCCTCTGATTGAAAACCTCCTCATTTGTCCAGCCCAAACTTGGAGTATGACTTTCCAAGCCTGAGAGTCATTCTCTAATCTTTCCTTGATCTACTCAATCATGTCATCAGTCATTACCACTTGGATGTCCCTAGTTTGTGTAACACAATGAGCTAAGATTTTTGGCTCAATGCATCCCCTACTACATTACAATGACCTAGGTTGTACACAAGCTTGAAATCAAATTCAGCCAGGAATTCTTGCCATCTAGCTTATTTTAGAGTCAACTTTGAGTGAGTCTTGAAGTAAGCCAAGTTGATGTCATATGTTTTCACAACAAACGACACACCAAAAAAATAGTGTCTCCATTATTGCAAACAATTAAGGATTTTGGTCATCTCCTTCTCTTGGGAGGAATAGTTCTTTTCTTTGTCATTGAGATTTCTACATTCAATATAAATTAGATGCCCATCCTGCATGAGCATACCCCCAATAACATAATATGATGCATCGGTCTAGACCTAGAATGTCTCACCATACCTCAGAAAAGTGAGGAATAGCTCCTCAGTGAGCTTTCCCTTCAACATATCAAATGCCTCTTACTTCTTCTCATTCCACTTCCAAGCTCAACAAGTGTGTCAGTGGGGTGACAATCTTTGAGTAGCCTGTTGGTGTTCATTTTTCCCAAAGGTCTGATTGACATTAAGATTGGTAGGGCTAGTGTCACATTCACTCAACACTCCAAATCTAACAAGGAAAAAGGCCAACTGACAAGGATCAAAGAGAGATCCTTCTACACTTTGAGCTCCACATCACTCAGGTGGGTATACCTCTTCTGCACACACATACATCTTGTGTCAAACTACAGGCCTGCAAGTAACTGACTATGGAATGGTTCTCAAACCCTTGTAGGTATCTTGTTCCTCAATGAAACCAAGATCTAATGCAATATCCGTACTTGCATAGAATGAGTATGAAAACCAGAGACCTATCCTAACAACATAAAGGGAAAGGGTGGAACTAAATGTAAATGATTTAAAGATGGGTTTAAAAGGTTTCCTAAGATACCCTAAGTCTCTCATAGACCAATGCCTTATCCAAAGGGCCACATAGTCAAATACCCTATTGCAATAGACAGCTATGAAACAAGAAAGCAATAAATTCAATGTGTTGATGCCTAACACCAATCTCACACCATGACCAAACCTGACTTCAACAACCCACCTATGTATCCAAGTATGTTATTACCAATCCAAAGGCTTTTAACCCTCCCCCTATAAGAGACCTATAAACAGATAATACATTAACCAACATCCACTGGAAGACAAGCATGACATATATTTGACACCTCAACTCATACATACATGAAAACTAATCCTAAACTAGTTATCTCTACGAAGACAACTTTATTGCATACACATAGGAATTACAATAGAAAAATCAAACATACTTGATGTATTGATCAATGAGTTTAAAATTCAAATAGAGATAGCTTGGTAACAATAAGAATAAATTGAGTCCTCATACATAAGACAAATCAATTACAATATGTATTATATTCTCTGAACTAACAAAGGAAGAAAGAACACCCTATATGCAAAGAGAAAGAGAAAATTTGTAGGACAGAACCTTTCCTAGAACTAATTCTCCTAAAAAGGTAGAAACCAGAACCCCTAAAACAACTAACACAACTCCATTTATAATCCCTAGTCATCTTGGAATCCTAAAAGGATGCATCAAGCTTCGGATGGCTAGGGTTAGGGTTCCAACAACTACACCAACCCTAAAATTACATCAAAATTTATTACAGGGGAAGAGACACAGGCAACTTGGAGAAAATAAATCTCAAACAAATTTGCAATCATGAAAATCTATGAGATCAGCATAGTAAACCAAGGAATTGCCATGAAAACTAGTCAAATCGACCACCTGCAAACACTTTTTGAGCACAAAACCACACTTCATGGTACAAAAAAACACCCAGCAATCGATCATGGCACCCTAGATCACACTGCATCCACTGGCACCACCAACCAAATCAAATCTGGCTGAAGAAACTAGAAAAACTAGTCCTTTCTATTGCTGGAAATGTCTCAAGAAATTTGAAAATTTGAATTTGAAATAAAATGTTTATGAAAGAAGACTTTTAAAACACGACCGTCAATTTTGTTCATTGCCCGACAGATTAGGCAGTTTACATTTAATGTCACAACAATCGCGAACCCTTTTAAAAATTCTTTGGCCCAATCAGCATATCACAACCAATAAGAATCATGCACATCAACTCCGCATAGCAGACAGGACCCACAAAGTATAAGCCTTTAAATCAAAGTATCAGCCTCACCCCTAGTCCTGCAAATATCATCCCTGTCAGGAATAAGGACAGACATCTGTGACCTTAGATCATCTTGTGTGAAGCAATCTATGCAGGAATCATCATCTGCATCATATCCAATATTCTACCCTTCACACAAAACATCATCACACTGGGACAAGAAAACTACCCTCTCATGTTGACAAGAAAAATTTGCAGACAAAAAGGAAATATTTCCATCCTCAGATTCATCTTCAACACTCTCATATGCATTGACCTCAATGTCGGTTTCATAATCAATATCTTCTACAAAATGAGAATCAACATTAGAAACACTGGCCTCCTCATGATCATCATCAGGAACCACCAGTATTAGCAATCTTATGTCCTCCTCTAACTACCAGTTCTCCATTTTTATTTTTGCTAATTCCTTCTTGAGAGAAGCAACTTTATCAAAATGCTCTACAAACCTAACTCTCAACACATCCCAAGAAGGGATTGACATGAAGGCAAGGACAGGAACCACTTCCTTGCACCATCAGAAAATGTCTACACAAGTAGCCTCATAGCAACATCTTCATGTTCAACCTCCATTTCACCAAACAAACCCTTGACATCATGTATATGCTAGCTTGCAGAAATAGATCCACTAGCCAGGAATCTAGGAAAGCACTCCTCAACTACAGTAGGGAACTCATTAGGGGCTCCTTTAATGCCATCAAAACCAAAGAACCTATATTCCTCCATAAGGAACTACTCACCACTACTTATCCCTTTATGCTAGTGAAAAACACTTGGTAGGGAAACATTTTCTTTACAGTTAATTTTCATAAAGAGAAGACATATGAAAACCAAAATACCTAGAAGTTCTGCAGCAGGAACTTTGTTGACTGGAAGGCAGGGCAGATCTAGAGCTCATCATGCAGCTCCATTAGGTTCATTTCTTTGTAGAGTCACCACCTCCTTGAAGAGGAAAATATTGTACTTTTCTTTGTACCTCTTCCAATCAACCAAGACCTCACCAAGGTTTACACACTATTTATCAGGAACTACACTGATCAAACAAAGAACTTAGAGTCACCACTCAATATGCAGTGAGAAGATTTTAGTAAAAGCTTTGTTTTCTTATCTGACTCTATGACCTTTAACCAAGACTCTGGGATGATCCAGCCAAGCAAGGAAGCTTTCTATCTTTTACTTCTTCCCCAGTAGAGTCACCATCTTATTGATGTTCTTTTTCCCCAAAGGTCAGATTGACATTAGGATTGACAGGGCTGGTGTCACATTCACTCAACACTCCAAATCTGATAAGGAAAAAGGCCAAATGACAAGGATCAAAGAGAGATCCTTCTACACTCTGAGCTCCACATCACTCAGGTGGGTATACCTCTTCTCCACACACATACATCTTGTGTCAAACTACAGGCCTATAGGTAACTGACTATGGAATGGTTCTCAAACCTTTGTAGGTATCTCGTAACTCAATGAAACCAAGATCTAATGCAATAGCCGTACTTGCATAGAATGAGTATGAAAACCAGAGACCTATCCTAACAACATAAAGGGAAAGGGTGGAACTGAATGTAAATGATTTAAAGATGGGTTTGAAAGGTTTCCTGAGATACCCTAAGTCTCTCATAGACTAGTGCCTTATCCAAAGGGCCACAGAGTCAAATACCCTATTACAATAGACAACAATGAAACAAGAAAGCAATAAATTCAATGTGTTGATACCTAACATCAATCACACACCATGACCAAATATCACTTCAACAACCCACCTGTGTATCCAAGTATGTTATTACCCATCCAAAGGCTTTTAACCCTCCTCCTAGAAGAGACCTATAAATAGATAATACATTAACCGACATCCACTGGAAGACAAGCATGACATATCTTTGACACCTCAACTCATACATACATGAAAAATAATCCTAAACTATTTATCTCTATGAAGACAACTCTATTACAGACACATAGGAATTACAATGGAAAAATCAAACATACTTGATGTATTGATTAATGAGTTTAAAATTCAAATGGATATAGCTTGGTAACAGTAAAAATAAATTGAGTCCTCATACATAAGAAAAATCAATTACAATATGTATTATATTCTCTGAACCAACAAAGGAAGAAAGAACACCCTATATGCAGAGAGAAAGAGAAAATCTGTAAGACAGAAACTTTCCTGGAACCAATTCTCCTAAAAAGGCAGACACTAGAACCGCTAAAACAACTAACACAACTCCATTTATAATCCCTAGTCATCTTCGAATCCTAAAAGGATGTATCAACCTTCAGATGACTAGGGTTAGGGTTCCAACAACTACACCAACCCTAAAATTACATTAGAATTTATTGCAAGGGAAGAGACACAGGCAACTCATAGAAAATAAATCTTAAACAGATTTACAATCATGAAAATTTGTGAGATCAACACAGTAAACCAAGGAATTGCCATGAAAACTAGTCAAATCGACCACCTAAAAACACTTTTTGAGCACAAAACCACACTTCACAATACAATAGAACCCCTAGTAATTGATCATGGCACCCTGGATCACACTGCATCCACTGGCACAACCAACCAAATCAAATATGGCCGAAGAAACCATAAAAACTAGTCCTTTCTGTCGCTAGAAATGTCTCAAGAAATTTTAAATTTTAAATTTGAAATAAAATGGTCATGACAAAAGAATTTTAAAACACGACTGTCGATTCTATTCATTTCCCTACAGATCGGGCAGTTTACATTTAATCTCACAATAGTCGTGAACCCTTTTGAAAATTCTTCAGCCCAATCAGCATAATGTAGCCAATAAGAATCATGCACATCAGCTCCGTGTAGTAGAAAGGACCCACAAAGTATAAGCCTTTAACTCAAACTGTCATCGCATGATCACATGGCCTGAAAAGATTCCATGCGATAATGCGACAGCCATAGATCCTACCACCTGATGGCCCCTTTGAAAGATTCAGGCCCACTAACAAGTCCAAGTCACCCTCCTACTCTACCAATCAGAACAACACAAGTTAGTGCCACTTGTTAGAGGACCCACCCTTGTTAGCCATCTATGAAAAAGTAGAATCGATGGCTGGCGTAAGATCTTCTACAGATGTCAGAACCCTCCAAGACCGGCAGACCCACTGACAAGTCCAAATCAGCAAGCCTTCCAACCAATAAGAAGATGCCAAATAACTCAAGTTTGACATAGGTCCCACTTGATAACCATCCACGTAGTCATCTGACAACATCCACATGTACACTGACACAACCAATGAGCAAGGTCCATGGTGGCCTGACCTGGCATTAGACCCACTAAAGACTCACTGCCCCGTGACCAATAACTAGCCACCACCTCAGATACCATAACTGATCCCACTGGGACAAGTGGCACCTTGTCGCATGATCGCATAGCCTGAAAAAGGTTCATGAGATCATGCAACAGCCACACAAAACAAAGGCTTAAGACTTAGGAAATATTTCGGTGGGGTGAACTATAGGATTTAGGAAAATATTAAAAGGGGATCCCGCTAGACATGGAAAACCTTACCATGAACATATGTAAAGTGGTATTTTAATAAACACATGCATATTAGGATTTTAAGTGGCCCAAAAAGGTAACAAGGAAATAAAATAGGGCACGGGCATTTTGAATTTTTTTACTCAATGGCTAGTTTTTGAATTTTCAACTAGGGTTTTAGCCAAAGACTAGAAAAGAGACTGCAGAGGCTAGGGGAAGAACGTTGAGGGCATGAAAATTTTAAAAGGTGCTAACAGTGGCTCTAGCTGGGGATGTATGCCTCCTGCAGGCATGGCAAGGATCTAGGATTTTTGGGAGAGCAGACCACCCATAGGACAAAAATTGGCGACCGAACCAAGGAGACAGGAAGGGAAACACACAAGACAAAGGAAAAAAAACAATATTACAAAGTTCAAAACTTCACTTGGTGGCCCCAGGCCACCAAAACAAAATCTATGACCCTCCTGAATCAAAGGTCTGATTTTCATCCACATATGTGACCAACCACCTAAAATTATCCTGATCACCTTGCTGCCAACATATGTGATAATTCATCGGCTGAAAAAAAAAATTGTACTAATCATTGCCCATGTTCTTCCAGTCATAACCATTACATTCATATTCATACTCCAAGAAGTAAGGAACATCACTTACCTCTTCTTGATGACTGGGAAAGAAAATATCATCTAGTAATGCATCAGAAAATAAAACATACTGAGCATCATGCATTACATAAAAAATACCTGGCTGATAAGGACTTGGATCCTCTGATTCACCTTCACACATTGCCTCAGCCACTGAGCAACTTGGTTCCTCCCTGATGTCTTCATGAATTGGATCATGAATGAGGTGAAGATCTATTTCAAATTTTTTGTGACAAGGGAACAACTGATTTGCCTCATTGTTTTCATCAAAAGAACTTCTATCCCAACTATTGAAGACAAAGTCCTCAACACTGTCACACTTAGCATCATACTTAGCAAAAGAAGGAAAATTATTTGAACAAGAAACTTGTTCATCACTACAATCTTTATGACAGGGAAACACACTGTCATGACCTTCGACCTCTTCTTTTGCAGAGTCACTACATGAGGAGATATTTGGTGAAAATGGAACATCATAATCACTTTGAACACTGGCCTCATTATTAGTGTCAAATGATATATCATAGGGGAGCTACAAATCAAAATCCAAAATAGGGGCATACCTCTAAAATTCTCAGCCAAGAGTGCTGAAATCCTTTCACTGCTCAATGGACTTTGGGACTTGATATCATCTTCCTCATCCTCACCCCTAGTGCTGCAAATATCATCCCTGTTAGGAATAAGGATAGACATCTCTGGCCTCAGATCATCTTGTGTGAAGCAATCTATGCAAGAATCATCATTTGCATCATATCCAATATTCTTCCCTTCACACAAAACATCATCACACCAGGACAAGAAAACTGCCCTCTCATGTTGACAACAAAAATCTGCAGACAAAAAGGAAATATTTCCATCCTTAGACTCATCTTCAGCACTCTCATATGCATTGACCTCAATGTAAGTTTCATAATCAATATCTTCTACAAAATGAGAATAAACATCAGAAACACTGGCCTCCTCATGATCATCATTAGGAACCACCAGTCTTAGCAATCTTATGTCCTCCTCTAACTACCAGTTCTCCATTTTTATTTTTGCTAATTCCTTCTTGAGAGCAGCAACTTTACCAAAATGCTCTACAAACCTATCTCTCAACACATCCCAAGAAGGGATTGACATGAAGGAAAGGACAGGAACCACTTCCTTGCACCATCAGAAAATGTCTGCACAAGCAGCCTCATAGAAACATCTTCATGTTCAACCTCCATTTCACCAAACAAACCCATGACATCATGTATATGCTGGCTTGCAGAAACAGATCCACTAGCCAGGAATCTAGGCAAGCACTCCTCAACTTTAGTAGGGAACTCATTAGGGGCACCTTCAATGCCATCAAAACAAAATGGCCTATATTCCTCCATAAGGAAATGCCCACCACTACTTATACCTTTATGCTAGTGCAAAACACTTGGTAGGGAAACATTTTCTTTATAGCTGATTTTCATAAAAAGAAGACATATGAAAACCAAAATATGTGGAAGTTCTGTAGTAGGAACTTTGTTGACTGGAAGGTAGGGAAGATCTAGAGCTCATCATGTAGCTCCATCAGGCTCATTTCTTTGTAGAGTCACCACCTCCTTGAAGAGGAAAATATTGTATTTTTCTTTGTACCTCTTCCAATCAGCCAAAACCTCACCAGGGTTTACACACTGTTTATCAGGAACTGCACTGATCAAATAGAGAAATCAAAGTCACCACTCAACATGTAGTGAGAAGATTTTAGCAAAAGATTTGTTGTTTATCTGACTCTATGACCTTTAACCAAGACTCTGGGATGATCCAGCCAAGCAAGGAAGCTTGCTATCTTTTACTTCTTCCCCAGTAGCATCACCATCTTAATGGTGTTCTTTTTCCCCAAAGGTCAGATTGACATTAGGATTGACAGGGCTAGTGTCACATTCACTCAACACTCCAAATCTGACAAGGAAAAAGGCCAACTGACAAGGATAAAAAAGATATCCTTCTACACTTTGAGCTCCACATCACTCAGGTGGGTATACCTTTTCTACACACACATACATCTTGTGTCAAACTAGAGGCCTATAGGTAATTGACTGTGGAATGGTTCTCAAACCCTTGTAGGTATCCTGTACCTCAATGAAACCAAGATCTAATGCAATAGCCTTACTTGCATAGAATGAGTATGAAAACTAGAGACCTATCCTAACAACATAAAGGTAAAGGGTGGAACTGAATGTAAATGATTTAAGGATGGGTTTGAAAGGTTTCCTGAGATACCCTAAGTCTCTCATAGACCAATACCTTATTCAAAGGGCCACAGAGTCAAATACCCTATTGAAATAGAGAACTATGAAACAAGAAAGCAATAAATTCAATGTGTTGATGCCTAACATCAATCACACTCCATGACCAAACCTCACTTCAACAACCCTCCTATGTATCCAAGTATGTTATTACCCATCCAAAGGATTTTAACCCTCGCCCTAGAAGAGACCTATAAATAGATAATACATTAACCAGCATCCACTGGAAGACAAGAATGACATATCTTTGACACCTCAGCTCATACATACATGAAAACTAATCCTAAACTAGTTATCTCTACGGAGACAACTCTATTGCAGACACAGGAATTACAATAGAAAAATCAAACATACTTGATGTATTGATTAATGAGTTTAAAATTCAAATGTAGATAGCTTGGTAATAGTAAGAATAAATTGAGTCCTCATACATAAGACAAATCAATTACAATATGTATTATATTCTCTGAACCAACAAAGGAATAAAGAACACCCTATATGCAGAGAGAAAGAGAAAATCTGTAGGATAGAACCTTTTCTGGAACTAATTCTCCTGAAAAGGAGAAAACCGAAACCTCTAAAACAACTAACACAACTCCATTTATAATCCCTAGTCATCTTGGAATCCTAAAAGGATGTATCAAGCTTCAGATGACTAGGGTTAGGGTTCCAACAACTACACCAACCCTAAAATTACATCAAAATTTATTGTATGGGAAGAGACATGGGCAACTCGGAGAAAATAAATCTCAAACAGATTTGCAATCATGAAAATCTATGAGATCAGCACAGTAAACCAAAGAATTGCCATGAAAACTAGTCAAATGGACCACCTGGAAACACTTTTCGAGCACAAAACCACACTTCACACTACAGCAGAAGCCCCAGCAATCGATCATGCCACCTTGGATTGCACTGGATCCACTGGCACCACCAACCAAATCAAATCTGGCTGAAGAAACCATAAAAACCAGTGCTTTATGTCGCTGGAAATGTCTCAGGAAATTTGAAAATTTGAATTTGAAATAAAATGGTCATGACAAAAGACTTTTAAAACATGACTGTCGATTCTGTTCATTTCCCTATAGATCGGGCGATTTACATTTAATCTCACAATAGTCACGAACCCTTTTGAAATGTCTTCAGCCCAATCAGCATACTGCAGCCAATAAGAATCATGCACGTCAGCTCCGTGTAGTAGATAGGACCCACAAAGTATAAGCTTTTAAATCAAATGATTATCACATGATCACATGGCCTAAAAAGATTCCATGCGATCATGCGACAGCTGTAGATCCTGCCACACTGTTGGCCCCTTTGAAAGATTTGGGCCCACTGACAAGTCCAAGTCACCCTCCTACTCGACCAATCAGAATAATGAAAGTTAATACCACATGTCAGAGGACCCACCCTCGTCAGCTGTTTATGAAAAAGTAGAATCAACGACTGGCGTAAAATCTTTTGCAGATGTCAGAACCCTCCAAGACCGGTAGACCCACTGACAAGTCTGAATCAACAAGCCTTCCAACCAATAAGAAGATGCCAAATAACTCAAGTCTGACACAGGTCCCACTTGATAACCATCCATGCTGTCATCTGACAACATCCACATGTACACTGACACAACCAATGAGCAAGGTCCATGGTGGCCTTACCTAGCATTGGACACACTAAAGACTCACTGCCCCACAACCAATAACTAGTCGCCACCTCAGATACCATAAACTGGCCCATCGGGACAAGTGGCACCTTGTCACATGATCGCATAGCCTGAAAAAGGCTCATGAGATCATGCGACAGCCACACAAAACAAAGGCTTAAAACTAGGGCACAAGAACCCAGCCTCCACAAGCTCTGCAAGTTACTTCTAGAGCTTAGCCATTTCTTGTCTGGAGAGGTGATACAAACCTTTTGTTTAAGGTGTTGCTCCACTCTCTAGTTTAGTCATGTGATCCACATGTCTCTTCGGTGGTAGCTCGATAGAAATCTTGTCTAGCATCAGATCTACATACTCAGTCAACACATCCTAAACTAACGAGGTGTTAGAGATCCCAAAGGTCTATCCTTCATCCCAGCCTCCAAGTATAGATCACCTCTTCTATTTCTGCTATCTTTCTTCATACTTAGTGCTCTTGGCACCCATTTTGAATCTTTCCACTGCATAGTCGGGATCATGCAATCTCTCATTAGATATAGCACCAAAATATAACCTAAATGAGGGATCACCACCACTGACACTTTCCTTATGAAATAATGTCCAAGAATCAGAATGAAGTTGTGCATCTCGATCTCCACAAGATCTACCATTCCTTGCCAAGGATCAATTAGCACCATTGCATTACTGATATGGCCAACAAATCATTCTGCATGAATAATAACAACCTTGAAACATGTCAAAGTCAGCTCTATGATTAGTCCAAGTGCTATAACTTGGTGAGGTGAGATGTAGTTGTGTGTCACGCATGAATCTACCATGGCTATGAATTTATGGCCTCTAAAGAAAGTCTCCACATAGCACAACTCATACAAATCTGTAGTATGTGGGCTCATTGAATCTTACAGAGCATTAAGGATCTATAACCCTCCCATCTCTTCCATCTTATTTTCTTCACCTAGAATCGCATTGACTCTAGCTCGATTAGGACACTCATGAGCCCAATGTTCTGGGTGCCCACATATGAAACAATTCCTCTCTCGATCCTTCTTCTTCTTCTTCTTGACAGGAGCTGATTCTTTCTCCTTTGAAGAGTTTCCACCATTACCCTTAGGTTTCTTTCCCTTCAGATTGTCATTGAAGTATTCATTTTTTCATTTAATCAAAACATCCTCTTTTGATTGAAGTATTTAGATCTGGCTCCCCCAAACCCTTTTGTATCACCACCTTTATAATATAGAAACCCATCTGCTATAGTCACGACCTCGACTAAGGTTTGAACCTTTTGATAATTCAACTCTTTAGCAGCCCAAGGCTGAAGATTCTTCATGAATAAATATAGTTTCTCAAAGTTGTTCAATTTCGTGCATTCAAGATCCAAGACTTGGAATACCTTAACATAGTCATGGACTTTGCCTATGTCCTTCAATTCATCAAATCTCACATGGATCACCCAATCTGAGTTTCTAGGTTGTAATTGGTATTGAAGCACTGACTTAAGTTTGATCCATGTTTTAATTGACTTGACTGGCTTTGCGGCTCACTCATTGGCCAAATGTGTTCTCCACAAAATTTTCACACTTCCAATGAAGTACAAATCTACCTTCTTGACTTGGGCTTCATCATTGAGCTCTGGTGTTCCTGACAAGAACTCTTCTATGTCCTAGAAGAAATTATCCAGGGCTTTATACTCTCAGTCTCCATCATAGGTGGTGATCGGAGCTGATTTAAGTCCTTGAACTCCTCCCAATAATGGATGATGAAGCTACTACCCTTCCTTCATAAATTTCACTTCCTCTCGCAATGAATCCATCTACTCATCCAACCATACCAATTCATCATTCACATGATCCTCTAGACTAGAATTCTCCAATGTGTCTAGTCAAACCTCATGATCTTATAGCCAGTCTTTATGCTTCAAATTTCTACACCCAACATGACTAGCATCATGAACTTGTGGTTGATCTACATCATACTGACTATCTGCATTAGCCAATTCTTATTACAATGCAATGTAGAGCTTCCAACTCAATACAAAATACAATAGAATTCACCTACTCGGCAAAGGAAGAAATTCACAGCTCAAATCCTTTTCCTCCTTCATAATCAAAACTCCCATCGATCCAAAATCTCTCATCCTTCATATGAAAGAATGAAAAAAGGATCCACCTTTATACAAGATATCTTTGGATCATGGGCCCATCAGATTTAGGTTTGCACCAATATCAATGACACACAAAATCAATGAAGCATGTAGCCATTAACTCTGCTACACTCCAACAGTCAAAATCAGCAAGTCGGCTTAGCTTGCATGCCCAATGCAAAGCTAATGTACCAAATACATGTTACCATTAATGACACCTCAAACTTACAAATTCAAAAGTTGGCTCTATTGGATATTGCTAATGCATTAGGGAGATTGTTGGATATGCATTGAATATGTTTAATCACTACGTTAACTAGTGTTCGAATTACTACTATTGTCATTCATGTTTTGTCACTAATGTCAACATAAGTTTCTATAGAGAAAATATATTGGTTATTACAGTGTACGGATTCCATACGAATAATTTAGAACATGCAAACATAGTTGTGAGTACAAGAAGGTGTTGTCATCTTATATCTAATATTGCATGATGTAATAATATATATTGGTTGAGTTACAAAAGATTTATCAAAGTCTGGTTACTAGATTGTGACAATGGAAGCTAATAGACTTAGTCTCTGAGTTTTGAGTATATCTTACAGGTGATGTGGATTCAGTATATGCGAGCTTAAGGGATGACATATAGTGTACTAAAGAATTTTTTCTGATCTTAGCAAGGTACAAAAAGAAGAATGACATTATCTGTGGCATGTGTTCTAGAGAAGACCTATTTGTGTTGGAAACAATTGTCTGAAGGAAATTGCTACTCAATTATGTATTGTCTTTGATGTCACACTATGTCATAGTCTGCAACAATCAGCTTCTACCGAGCTCAGTCGGTCTGCCAGACAGGAATATTAATGCTTACCGAGTCCACTCGGCTATCAAAGAAAAGTAGTATTTACCGAGTTCACTCGGTTGCCGAAGAAAATTTAGTGTTTACCGAGTTCACTCGGTTGCCGAAGAAAATTTAGTGTTTACCGAGTTCACTCGGTTGTCGAAGAAAGTTTAGTGTTTACCGAGTTTAGTCGGTCATCGAAGAAAAGTTAGTGTTTACCGAGTTCAGTCGGTTATCAAAGGTAAAGGATTGTTGGTGTTTACCGAGTTCCCTCGGTCTCTGAAAAATTATATTAAGATATGGTCACCGAGCACTATCGACCCTTGAAGGATTTTTGCAAATAGAGTTTACTTAATTCAGCCGACTGTTATACTAAATAATGTCGATTTGACTAATCCAAAATCATATAAATAAAAGGTCAAATGTGAAAAGTAATAATAACATAGCAGAAGATTTACAGAAGAAAAGAAGGAAAGGTATATGCGAATTTGTGAAGGATGTTCAGATATCCTTGAGGTGCAGCAAAGATTTATTTGATCAGAAAGGATCAGAATTATGCAGAACAGAGATCTGTAATCAGCAAGATAGTTGCATTATTATACAGGTTACTTTTTCATTGTTACCTTCTTATCATTGTAACAGTGAATTCAAAATCTCTTAACCGAGTTGGTTTAACAGCCATAATATAAATCCTCTAACAAGGTGACAATTCCATTGAATTGTTCTCAAGACCTCTTACTAGGCCACTCCTAGCAGGGTGTTTTTAAATCCTCTAACAAGGTCACACCTAACAGTGTGTTTTGTAACCTTTTACCGGGTTGGCTTCTAACCAGGCATCACTTCAGAAAAGTGAAAATTAGTATCTAGATACATTGGTGGTTTTTCCCATATTGGGTTTCCACGTTAAATCTTGTGTCTCTTGTGTTCTTAATTGCTTTCTCAATCATGTACATGTGCTGATAAATATCTAAGGATAATTTTGCTAATACTTTCTGCATCTTCAAAGTTACTGCAATCTATTTACCGAGTGCTAAAACAGACAACATTGTTAAGATATCTTAAAGGATCTGCAAAGAATTAAATTGTGAAGTGTTTTTATGGTTGACTGATTCACCCCCCCCCCCTCTCAGTCACTTCATCCATATTCCATCAATTTGGAAGCCGACTTTAGATTTGTAATGTGTATCATTAATGGTGAGCATGAATTATAGATGTTGGTCCTCAATTATTGAATTATAATTTTTGTATACTTATTTTAGATACTGTGTGTATCTTATCAAGGGGTTATATGATTATTTGTATATGAGAAAAGCCTAATTGGCTGATTTGATAATTTATTTTGTAATAGGGTATATATGTAATATCTTTTCTTTTGAAAAGATATGGCAATATGTATTTGATGTAAAAAGAGGATTGTGGAAGCTGTGAGCTTGTGATTGTTGGATGTAGAGTAGAGGATAACTTATATACTTCATTGGAACTGATCAAGAAAAGATAGTTTCTATTGGACATTTCAAGGATTGTGTATTTCCTTTCATACACTTGTGTTGTGAACAATGAGTTTTGAAGGTAGTCATAACCTTCTTTGGGTAGTGAGCTTGGCTAGTAAGCCCACTTCTTTTCTTGAATCCTAACAGGGTCTGTCCTTTAACAAGGAATATGTAGTGTCATGTTTTAAATAGCTCCTAATTGGCCTAGATCTTATAACAAGGATACTATACTCTATTTACATCATTAGTGGGTGTTAATTCCCACCGGGGTTTTACCTTTAATAGGGTTTTGTCGACAAAAAATATTGTCTTATTGTGTTGGCATTCATTGTTTTTATTTGATTTGGTACTACTACTATTCAAAGTTTAAAATTTAATAATATGTCATACAACTGATTCACCCCCCCCCCCTCTCTCAGTTGTATTAGTGGACTGTTATTCCTAGCAATTGGTATCAGAGCTATTGTTCCTTAGAGAGAAATGTTAACAGCTTGAGGTGCTCTTGGAGATGGCATTCTATAGGAAGGATAGTCCAAAATTTGATCTTGAAAACTTTGACAGTTGGAGGAACAAGATGCAAACTCATTTTCTATGTTTGGGCATTGACTACAAGATGATTACAAATAATGAGGTAACCATGAAGACAAATAATGAATTAGACAAAGCTATTGACAATGAAAAAAAAGACATTTTCTTATACATGGTTGCAAGGGAAGCACTCATCAGTGCACTGTATGAAGGAGAATTTACTGAGGTAAAAGATCTGGATTTAGCACACAAAATTTGGATAAGATTAGAAGCATTGTGTGAAGGAGATAAGTTTACTAAGCAAGTGAAATTACAAAACTGGAAAACAAGGATAGAAAAACTACAAATGAAAGATGATGATAACATTAGGGCTTATGTACAAAGAGTTACAGAGGTTATGATTGGAATCAAAAATTTTGGAGGCACTTATGAAGAGGAAGAAGTCATTGTAAAGATCATTAGATCATTGACACCTGTTTACAAGACCAAACTTCAGGCTATAGAATAGATTATACCTTTGATTGCAAACTTTAGAAAATAAATGTTGATTGCAAAGTTAACTACCTTTGAACCTACAGAGTTGGGAGATTCTTTACCTAAAGTTGAAACAACATTCAAGGCATCTACACATAAGAAGACAATATCTGGAATTGTGAGCTCCAGCAGTAGTAACATAAAGGAAGAACTTGGTGAGTATGTTGATGAATGGGAATAAATACAAGAAGAAGAATGAAAGCTATATGAACTTGTTTCCCTAACTACTAGAAGAGAAAAGAGAGGTAAGGGTAAATTTAAAGGAAAGCTACCTTTGAAATGTTTTTCATGCAATAAGATAGGTCAATTTGCATCTAGATCTCTTACAAGAGTTCCTCAGCACAAACCTATGTTTTTTAAGCCTAAGTACTCAAAGGAAAAGGAATATTACTATGTTACTGAAGGTATTTCTAATGATGATGATTTTGATTATGAAGAGATTGAATTTATTGCTATTAAAGATGAAAAACTAGTACATGAAGAAAAATCTTTAGTATCACATGTTGACAAGAAATCAAAATGGGTTATAGATAGTTGTTGCTCACATCATATGACTGGAGACAAAAACAAGTTTGTTAAACTAAATAAGTATGATGGTGGTATTTTAAGATTCGGTGACAATATTCCTAAACCTATCATAGGAGTAGGATCTATTTCTTTGGATCTATTTGAGTTAAACACATCTGAGGCTTTTGTTTCATTACAAAGATAGATGACAATTGGCTATGGCACTAAAGGTTTTTTCATGTTAATTTTAATAATATTTTGAAGGAAAGCTTGACTAATGTAGTGAGAGACTTACCAAAAATTGTAAAACCATCTAACACTATGTGTACAGAATGTGTTATACGAAAGTAGACTAGAAGCAGTTATAAAAGTAAATCATATACAACAAAAAGGAAAGTTGGATCTAGTACATATAGACCTATGTGGACCTACAAGGATAAGATCATACTATGGTGAAAGGTACTTTATACATTTTGTTGATGATTTTTCTAGAATGATGTTGATCACTTACTTGAAAGAGAAATCTAAAGCATTTGACAAATTCAAGATATTCAAAGAAAAAGTAGAAATTGAATCGGGCTTAAAATTAAAATATCTGTGATCAGATAGAGGTGGAGAATTTACTTCAGATCTATTCAATTCATATTAGGAAGAGCATGGAGTGAAAAGGTAGACTTCTACTCCTAGGACTCCACAAAAAAATAGGATAGTAGAGAGAAGAAATAGAACAATATTGGATGCTACTAGGACAATGTTGCTAGAAGGAAATGTATCTTATGTGCATTGGAGAGAAGTTGTTGGGAAAAAAGTATACACATTGAACAGAATTCAAATCAGAGAATGTACAAGTAAGATTCCTTATGAATTTTGGTTTAATCATACTCCTACTATAAAATATTTCAAAATATTTGGTAGTAAATGCTATATCAAAAGAGATGATAAAATAGGGAAATTCGATGCTCGAAGTGATGAAGGAATTTTTCTTGGTTATTCTACTAAAAGAAAGGCTTAAATTTTTTTTAATCTAAGATTAAGGAAGATTATTGAAAGTAACAATGTGAAGATAGATGAATGGATTCAGATACAAGAGAGAATGTATCATTGTAATCAAATTATAGAGATCAAGGAGGCCACCACTACAAAAGAAGAAGAACATGTTGTGACTGAATGTGAAAATGAGATTTGTGATGATGACACAAATGAGGCTATTGATATTCCTATGTCTCTGAGGTATGTTAAGAAAAATAATCTTGAAAATCAAATTATTGTTAATACAAGTAAAGGAATAATGACTAGATCAAAGACAAGGGAAGAAATTTGTTTTATTTCTCAAGTTGAACCAAAGACTATTGATGAAGCTTGTCAAGATGAATCTTGGATCAAAGATATGAAAGAAGAGTTAGATTAGATAAAGAAAAATAACACTTGGGAATTGGTTCCTAGATCTAGAAAGACAAAAATGCATTAGGAACTAATTGGGTTTTCAAAAACAAAATGAATGAAGAAGGAATTGTTGTGATGAATAAAGAAAGATTGGTTTGCAAAGGATACTCTCAACAAGAAGGCACAGACTTTGAAGAGACATTTTCTCTTGTTTCTAGGTTGGATGCTGTGAGATTATTTCTGGCTTATGCTACACATTAAGACTTTAAGGTATATCAGATGGATGTGAAATCTACATTTTTGAATGGAGATCTTGAAGAAGAAGAAGTATATATAGAACAACCTAATGGATTTCCTCTATCCGAAGATGAATACATGGTATGCAAGTTGAAGAAGGCACGGTATGACTAAAGAAATCTCCAAGGGCTTGGTATGCAAGGTTAGACAAGTACTTACTTTGCCTTGGATTTAGAAAAGGTAATACTGACAGTAACTTGTATTTGAGAATTAGTGAAGATGGAATTCTAATAATAGAAGTTTTTGTTCATGATAATATCTTTGGAGGCAATGATGAAATGTGCAAGAAATTTTCTAAAGAGATAGAAAATGAATTTGATATATCCATGATAGGTGAAATGAAATTATTTCTTATAGTATAAATAATTTAGAGCAAGAATGACATTTTTATTTCTCAGACTAAGTATCTTAAAGAAATGTTGAAAAAGTTTGGAATGGAAGACTATAAACCAATTGGTACACCCATGGTGACTGGTCATAAACTCAACAATAATGATGAGATAAAGAGTGTTTTTTAGACCAAGTATAGATCAATGGCTGGTGGATTACAATATCTAACTCACTCTAGACCAGATATTGCTAATGATGTTGGAATTGTGGCTGGATATCAAGCAGATCCCAAAGAGACACACCTCACTGTTGGGAAAAAATATATTTAGATATTTGAAAGGAATAATGGAATATGGCTTATGGTATGATAAAAATGATGACTTTGAACTACATGCTTATACTGATACAGATTGGGAAGGGAATATTGATGACAAAAAGAGAACTAGTGGAGGTGCATTTTTCCTTGGGAAAATATTGGTTTCATGGCTAAGTAAGAAGAAAGATTGTATAGCTCAATCTATTACTGAATCTGAATATGTTGGTGCTACAATTAACTGCACTCAAATTGTTTGGATGAAACAAATGCTAAAATATATTGGAATAACTTTTGTTGAACTAGTGGTTATCCAATGTGATAACACCTGTATAGTAAACATGTCAAAGAATCCTATGATGTACTCTAGAAATAAGCATATTTATATTAAGTATCACTTCTTGAGAGACAAGGTAGAAAAGAAGGAAATAAGGTTGGAATACATTAGCACAAAAGAAGAGATATCTTACATCTTTACTAAAATGTTGTCAAAAGATGCCTTTGATTATCTTAAAGGCATGCTTGGGGTGCAGGCCCCTCCTAGTGAGAATTAAATGATGCAGGGATGCATCAGTCCAGAGGTATTTAGAGATTCATCTTATTATGGACTTTATGTATGGCTCTAATCCTTAGAGGGAGTGACTATTGAGGGTAAAAGTACAAAGCTGTGTCACACTTTTATAAAGGAAAAGGTCAACAACACACAAACTTTTTAACTTTAACAACATAAAAATGACATTTATGTTTAGAATTTGGAGATAATGTAAACTAATGAAATGTGTGAAAATGGATGAAGTTTATGCCTATAATTTTTTTTAAAAAAATTGAACAAGAATTCACATTGTTTTTTAATTTTTCAAGTTGATTGTTTACTTCTTGAAAAATGGTGAAAAATGAGGGTCTTGTTCCCACCAAAAAAGTATATGCAAACAATCCTTTTTTCCTTTGATCCCAAAATATGTTATAGATGAAATGTATAGCTAGTGCAGAAAAGAAGAAAAAATAATTTTCAATGTATATTATCTCTTTTATAACTACTCAAAGTCAAACATACCTGGAATCGACAATTTTCATCTCCCACCAAATTTCCCCTATCAAATCTACACTATTCAGAAAAAAAAATACACATTCTTGAAGATAACTCTCTCCTCTAGTGTTAAATATAAAATTTCAATTTTTTTGATAAGCTTTACTATTTTTTTCTATTTTTGAAGCAGCTTGTTCTCGAATGTTAATATACCTACTTGCAGTATTTTGAAATTATAATATATTAGATCTAATTAAAATACTATAAAAATTATATGATGATAATCTTGAGTCTTTGCTCTAAAAAAGGGTATTTTTATATTTGTAAAAAAATATCATTAAAAAGAGTAGGAGTTATTGAAACATCATTTTTCTTAAATAATTATATTTCTTTAGTAATTGGTATAAAATATGCATTTAATAGATATTTCCAATTGGAAAAGTTGAACCACTTATCTAGATTAGCTAGAATGAATCTAGCTAGAACATATGTTTGACAAAAAATAATTTTAGTTAAAAATACTCAAATTCAGGTGTGCTGATAAGTTGTCCTAAAACTTGACACAACTTTGTGCTTTTACCCTTGAAGACAATTGTTGTAGACAGTTGATGACTTATGGAATCCTTTTCCATTATTGTCAAAGGGGGAAAGAGACTATGTGAAAATACTATGGGAAAGAGACTATGTGATAAAGGTACTGAGAAATACTTTTGGGTTGATGGACTTTCCCATATGTTTCCATCAATGCGAAAGAGGGAGATTGTTGGATATTACTAATGCATTGGGGTGATTGTTGGATATGCATTTAATATTCTTAATCACTATGTTAAGTCTTATTGGAATTACTACTATTGTAATTAATGTTTTTCACTAATGTCAACATATGTTTCTATAGAGAAAACAAACTAGTCATTACAGTGTACCAATGCTGTACGGATAATTCAAAACATGTGAACATAGTTGTGAGTACAAGAAGGTGTTGTGATCTTATATCTAAAATAACATGATGTAATATTTGTTAGAATAACTAAGAGTGGGGTGAATTAGTTATCCACACTCCCAAATACAAAATGTATATCCAAAAAAAATTTAAACAAATTTTTGCAGCTCAATAACGTAGAATAGTAAACTATCTGAGCTTTTACTGATTACCAGTTAATAACTTATAGTAACTACCGATCAAATCAAATATGAAACATGTAAAGTATGATATCCAAAAATAATCACAATCAACAGATAACACAAGAGATTTAACGTGTAAACCCTGTAAAGGGAAAAACCACTTGGGACTGGTAACCCAAAAAATTGTTCACTCTTCTGAAGTAAGCTCGTTGAAGAGCCAACCCTGTTAAAGGTTATAAAACACACTGTAAGGTGTGACCTTGTTATAGTATTTAACACTAACTGTTATCATCCAACCAGCATTCACTATGGGGTTCACAGGATAACAAATGTACATTCTATGAATGACATTACAAGACTTTCTAGTCTACTCGGTTAAGAGATTTATATGATTACAATGGTTAAACTGTAATAGCAGGTGATCTGATTACAATACAACTTGATTTGTAGATGTATAGATCTATATTATACTCATTCAAATCCTCTGATCAATATATTGATTTTGTTCAACAATATTCAGTAACTTACTATCTCTCAGTTATAGCTTTCTGATGCTTGGTAATCTCTGCAGTTTGGTTCTCCTTGACCAGTTTGATCAGGCATGCATGAAACTTGTTCACGCAATATCTCTGTAGTATTATTTCCTCTGGCATGAGTTTTATAATGAAACATTAGTCTCTTAAATATACAAGTAAACTATTTTCTTTTCATCCATCAGATTTTGCCGCTTAATCTCCTTCGTTGATTTTTTTGCTTAAACCTTCCTCGACTAATGTGTTAGTAACATGTTTTAGTTATGTCCTTTATATCTTCCTTGAATTTTTCTAGTCATTGATCTCGTAACAAACTTTATCTTTCTACTCTGATCATGAGGTACTTTCCATCTCATCAACTTCTATCGGCTAAACTAATCATTTAATTATTTTGTTCATACTTGGTTAACAAAGAAATGTGTCGATGAACACAAGCTCAATTTATGCTATGCTCAGTATACACTACACTGCTCGATGCATACTAGAATGCTTCATTAACTGACCACACTACTTTGTAACATTTTTCTCCCAACTTCATAACAGATTAATGCAACATAATCAAGTCAACAATATGAAGTCATAGACTTATCAATAAGTTACCAAAGGTATTCCTTATCCTCATCTGTCATATCCATCTTCCTCCATGTAGATATTTTGGTTCTTCATCTTTCTCTTCTCTTCTACAGAAGTGTAGATGTTTGCAACTCCATGATAAGTACTGTCAAAACTAGTTGACATCAATGACAACATAAAACTAATTCAATTATCTTACATAACAGTTAAGTGCTCGGTGATCTCTAATCATTTTAAGTTCTTCAATCAGGTTCTCAATCAGTTGTAGTTCATCAATATTGTATGTATTGGCTGAGTTACAAAAGATCTACTGAAGACTGGTTACTGGACTGTGATAGTGGAAGTTGACAAAGTTAGTCTCTAAGTTTTGAGTATATCTTACAAGCGATGTGGATTTCATATATGTGAGCTTAAGGGATGATAGATAGTGTATTGAATAAGTTCGCTAATCTTAGTAACCTATACATAAAGTAGAATGACATCAGTTGCGGCATGTATTTTGGAGAAGACCTATTTGGATGTTGACTTTAGAGTTGTAGCATGTATCATGAATGGCGAGTATGGATTACGAATGTCAGTCCTCAATTATTGAATTATAATTATTGTATACTTGTTTTAGCTAATGTGTTATCTTATCAAGGGGTTATATGATTATTTGTATATTAGGAAAGCCTAATTAGTTGACCTAATCATTTATTTTGTAATAGGGTATATATGTAAGATATTTTCTTTTGAAAAGATATGGCACTATGTATGTGATGTAAAAAGAGGATTGTGGAAGCTGTGAGCTTGTGACTGTTGGATGTAGAGCAGAGGATAACTTATATACTTCATTGGAATGGATCAAGCAAATATGGTTTCTATGAGAGAGTTCAAGGATTGTGCATTTCCTTTAATACAGTTGTGTTTCAAACAGTGAGTTCTAAAGGTAGTCATAACCTTCTTTGGGCAGTGAGCCCACTTCTTTTCTTGAATCCTAATAGGGTTTGTCCTCTAACAAGGACTATATATTTTAATATTTTAAACAACTCCTAATAGGGCTAGATCTTCTAACAAGGATACGATACTCTCAGTACATCATTAGTGGGTGTTAATTCCCACCAAGGTTTACCTTTAAGTGGGTTTCCTCGATAACAAATATTGTGTTATTTTGTTGGCATTCATTGTATTTATTTGAATTGGTACTGCCTCTATTCAAAGTTTAAAGTTTAATAATTTGTCATACAACTGACTCACCCTCCCTCTCAATCGTATTGGTGGACTATTATTCCTAACAGGCTCACCAAGAGCTTCCTATTGGCCCAAAATGACACTTAGCCTAATTTCTCAAAAAACTCAAGTGGACCCTCCAAGTGCCTTGCTCAAGTTGACACAAAGGCTAGACTCATTACAATATATAGATACACACACACATATATAAACATGTGCATATCTATATATATATATATATATATATATATATATATATATATATATATATATATATATATATATATATATATATATATATATATATATATATATATATATATATATATATATATATATATATATATATATATATATATATATATATATATATATATATATATATATATATATATATATATATATATATATACATACACACACACACACACACACACACACACACACACACACATGCATATGTGTATAAATATACACACATGTTTGTATGTGTGTGTATAAACATGTGTATATATATACATGTTTCTATGTGTGTGTGTGTGTGTGTGTGTGTGTGTGTGCACGCGTACATGTGTGTGTATATACACACACATATAAGAACACAGACATATATCCATGGAGTGCTAAAACAAGGTGTCGACATCCATAAATCATACATGGATTAAATTTTTTATAACACTATTACAAACGTGTTTGCAATTTCAATACCAATAGCTACTTTGGTGATATGCCATATGATGTCATTACAACTATAGTAGAACTTGATTAATTGAGGCATATTCTATATCTAGGCAGCATTTTTACTCCACTGTTCTCTATAAAAACAATTAAAAATTATTGAAATATAGAAAATGTTTTTGATTAAGTAAAACAAGTTTTATAGGGTTCCTGAAACCCAATACATAGTGAAAGATAGAAACATAAGTCCAAGCCAAAAAGAGATAGGAACTAAGAGTGAAATAGGCCACCACCAAGGCCAAAAGTAACGAAAAATAGAGACAGAGCTAACAAAAATGTAAACCACACACAGGGGTAGATAGAAAAAACCATGGAAAATAGTTAGGAGATGTTCCTGCATAGGGTAGCCGCTTTGGACTCAAGGATCTCCATTTTATCAGTAGCCTCCTTAATCTTGTGGATATCTATGGAATATTCATGCTCCTTATTCTTCTTGGATCTGGCCCTAGTCCTCTTACAAGGTCCTTCATCAGGCTTCTTCACTTTATCCTCTTTTATGATCAACACGTCTTTCCCTCTTGGATTTTCTTCTATTTTCTCAATGAGTAGCTTAAAATGTGCATTAAAGGCTCTCATGATTTTGAGACTCTACTCCATGATGTCTTTCAGAGTTTCCTCAATGCTCAACATTTTTCCTCCATCTTAATTATCCTAGTTTTCAGTCTCTAATAATCCTCAGTCACTCTGCCTCAATTATTATTGTCGATCCCATTCACTCTGTTCTTGAGATCCCCCACTTTGTGGTAAATCCATTTGATAGACCTAAAATTATCCAACATGTTGTTCTTGGAATTGTACCATTTACCTCTTGTTATCACGGAGGACCACAAGAGCTAGGTGAATCAACTCCTCCCGCTAAATCTTTCCATCCTCACCCTCAAGAAGTTTGAGATTAATGACTTCCCTAATAATCCCCATCTTCACAGTGTTAACATTAAATTTTCACCACACTTTCTTCCCCTTGACTGAATCATTGCTACAAAACCCCTCATTATACTAGTCCTTTTCATCCTCTGACTTTTGGGGGTGGAGAGCTTGGGAAGAGGGGTCATCATGGTAGTTACCTTTAGGCTCTTCCTTGTAAGTGTCCTGGGCCTTCACATGATGGCTAAAAGGGGGGGTGTTCCTCTACCTATTAGCCTTGTCCTAAGGAGACAACTGGCCAAAGCTTTCGCCCCTGTTCTTATTTTTTTGTTAGAAATCCTCTTTGTAGAAGGCTCCCTTTTCTTCTTACCTTTTTCACTAGAGACCTCCTCCTCCTCATCCATATTCATCCCTTCCTCATTGTCATTATATTCATCCTCAAAAGAGATAACAATTCTAGCCTATTTTTTGGTGGGCATCACCACTTTTTCTTTTTTGACAGAACTGGTTGTTCTTTTCTTGGAGGAGGAACCCTGAATCTTCTTTTTTGTTTCACAATACTCTTGATCCTTTGAATGCAAACCCATACTGTCTTAAGTGTTTTAGGGGATATAATTAGAGCCATAAACATCTACGCTATCCTCATTTTCAACAATTTCCTTCCCCAAAATTTTGGATTTAAAGTATTCATAAATCAAGAGTAATAATCCCTCATGAAGGGCAAGATTAGCAATAGCCTTATCCCTATATCCATTTATATTATCATTGATAGAAGCGTATAAGTAGAGAGGGATAAAAACCTGCATACCTTGTCTAAAGTGGTTCATAAGGATGAAATGGTAGGTTATAATCCTATCTAACCTCGTATCCAGTGTAATATAAGAGATGAGAGGCCCCAGGACAAATATCCACAACATTTTAATCCCTTCACATTGATAGTAAGTACCAAATTTGGTGAAGGATTTCTTCTCATTCTTCTCCCCCATAAAATCATTGACTGTGGAGTCTAATATTTTTGGGTCCGTGTAAAATTTCTTTCCCTCAATGGGAAAAGTAGTGACATAATAAATGACCTCCTCAGTGCTAGTGAAATTCCTCCAATCAATCACCACACAACCCTCATTCCAGATTTTTACGAACATTTTGGTCCTTGTTAGCTTGCCACCATGGACCCTTTCAATAAAATTTAAAATTCCCCCTTTTTGTAGGGAATTCCAGACCTTAGTCTATCTCCTCTATTTCTCACTATCATCTAAGGGCTCCCTTCTATGTATTTTGCCTCCCATAGAAAAAATTGGTTCGAAAAAGCTCTCTCATATAACAAATTATAGTTTTTCAGACACTTACTCACCAAGGTATTCTAGATCTTTCTACTATTATGCAATAAAAGGTAGGTTTTAACTTTGGGAATAGGCACCCAGAAAGCATGCAAATGGGACACAGGGTAATTATCCTTCCTGTGATTCCAGTACTTTCCCTTTATGGGAATGCACATCTGATAAGCAACATTAACTTTCATGATTTCTAATTACGATTTCCTCATTTCCCTAAATTATGTCCCTTTCGAATAAATCATTCACCTCATGTAGGATATCTCCACCATGTAGCCATTTGATCATAGTGTCACTTTAACTACTAGGCTAGCAAACTAGTGAACAACTTGGTTGGCTTCCCTGTACATGTGGGATATGTGTAAATTTTCAAAGGAGTTCAAAAGAGAGTGTGTTTCTTCAATCATGTTGGGATATTTTTAGAGTCTCCTACGAGACAAAGATTTTTAAAACCAATATCATGGGCTAATTTTGTGACTTGAAGGGCCACATTAGCTTCTAAAAATTCATTTTATTGGGTGCCAAGAGGGAGAGTAATAGCAACAATACCCCTTTTGTAGCAGTTTCTAATCATGCCACCACTTCTCACCTTTCTCAGATTACCCTTGGCTGCACCATCAAATTTGGCCTTAGACCATTCTTCCAAGGGATAGCTCTAGGTGTAGGTCTATCTTTTATTGTTGTTCTTCTTTGGGTCAACATTCTGGTCTTTTCCTCCAAAAGGGTTAGTACCACCATTAGTAATAAAGTTTTCTTTTTAAGCATGGTGGATCTTTTAAAACATTATTTTGGGAGGAGCACAATAATCCCTGAAGATACAATTATTACGCTCTTTCCAAACTCCCCAATAGAGATGTGGGAGATCCCATGAGCATAATTTGTGAAGATCACTGTTCTCAAAAGATAAGGACCATTGGGAAAAATGATCTTGAAAAGAGGAGGAAAAACACCAATGCAACCCAAAAGTAGAAAGGACATACTACCAAACCTTACTAACATAAGGGAAATGAATGATCAAGTGCTCTACTGACTCTACTTGGCATTTACAAAGCACACACCTATTGAGAATATGGAAACCTCTCTTAAAAATGTTATCAACATTGAGGATATGATTTTGAAGAAAAATCTAGAAGAAGACATTAATTTTGGGAATAAGGCTAGGGAACCATTCTTTTTCCCAAATAGGCATGGCTTCCTGATGCATTTGGATAGAATAGGTAGACATAACTAAAAAGGCCCCATCGGGTGAACCATCCCATATCAAAAGATCCTGAGAGGGGGAAAGTGAAACCACATTCAGAACTATCATAAGAGGATTCAAGTCCAGAGATAAAGAGGATAGGTTTACCCAGGTGTTAACCACTCTATTATTACAGACCTGATAACCATATTTTTGGATACACTCATCCATCCACATATTGAAAGGCTCATAGTCCCACAAGGGTCCCAACTGGAGCCAATTATCATTCCAGAAGTTAATAATTCAACCATTACCAATCTTCCATATAGGTTTCAATTTGTAAATATCCTTAGCACTGACGAAGCCATTCCACATATAAGATCCTTTTAGAATATCATTACAACTGAAAAAAAGATTTATGGATTTATTAGAAAGATACTTATCTTCAAAAGAGTCTCGCCATTCCCCCTTGCTATTGAAAATTCACCATATATGTTTCACTTGGAGAGCTTTGTTGAAAGGTCTAATTCTCCTAATCCCTAATCCTATAGCTCTTTTAGAAAGACAAGCTTTGTCCCAAGAAATAAGAGGGAGTCTCGTATGCTCATCTGTCCCCGACCAAAGAAATATTCTTTGAATTTTTTCCATCACCTCCATAGTTTTAATGAGTATAGAAAAGAGACTTAAAGCATATGTGGAAAGATTTTGTAGGGTAGATTTAACCAAATAGATTTTTCCTTCTTGGCTAAGAGTGACCCCCTTCCAACCAGCCAATTTCCTCTTGAATCTATTAATAAGTTTGTTCCAGAAAGCATCAGGAGGCTTGACACCTAAAGGAAGACCCAAATTATTTGAAGAAAGAGAATCAATGCAGCAACCCAAGATATCCAGAATTATCTTATATCTCTCCTCTGGAGTATTGATGAACAAAATAGAACTTTTAGTCTAATTAATGGATTGACCAATAGCCCTAGTTTAAGAATTGAGAAAGTTCTTCGCCACTTTGGCTTCACTCACTAAAGTGTCCCCACCTAAAATGGTATCATCAACAAACTGCTGGTGAGAAAATACTTTGTTTCTAAAAGATGACCTATACCTTTCAAATCCCCATTCCTCCTATTTGTTGAAATAAGTATGCCAAGGCATTCAGCTAGAATTATGAAAAGAATGGGTGAAAGGTAGTCTCCTTATCTCAAATCACTAGAATATTTGAAAAAAGTCGACGGAGAGCCATGATCCAGACTGGCAGTGAAGGAGTAGAAATGAGTTGATGGATGATCTTGCAAGTTTCGAGTTCAAACCATAAGCTCCAAGCACCCTTAGCAGGAAATGCTAGTCAACATGATCATAAGCCTTGGATAGGTCAAAATTAATAAGGAAGCCTTCCCTCTTACAAGCATCTAAGGAGTGGATCACTTCGTGCACTGCCATAATGGAATTAAGAATTTGTCTACCTGACAGGAATATAGACTACTGGTGAGCAATGATAGATGGGAGAACCTTGAGAATTTTTATAGTGATGACTTTAGAGATTATCTGGTAGAAGGAGTTACATAAGCTAATGGGTCTGAAAAGATGCATAGAGTCTGCCCCCAGGAATTTGGGGATGAGAACCAAGAAATTAGCATGAAGTTCTTTGAGAAGGTTTTTTGATCCAATGAATTTCTAAACTACTTTAACCACATCAAATTTAACCACTTCCCAGAACAAATGGAAGAAGAACATCAGGAAACCATCCAATCCTAGGGCTTTGTCGCAGGGAGAGAGTGTAAGACTTTTTTAATTTCTTCCATATTTGGAATAGCACGCAAAACTTTGTTTTGATCTTTATAGATGATTTTGGGAATATTTCCCAGGAGGGTATCCTGGTCCTCCTCCAAGAGCTCATGGTCTTTGGAAAGAAGGGAGGAGAAAAAAGAAATGACTTTATTAGAAATATACTTGTCCTCCTATAATAGCCAATCCCCCCTCTTTATACTACTAATTATGTTGGCAGCCCTATGTTTCATCATAGACAAGTGGAAGAACCTTGTATTTTGGTCCCCCTCCATTAACCAAATAGATCTAGATCTCTTCTTCTAGAAAATTTCCTCCTTCCCTATAACATTGTGGTACTCTGAAAGAAAAGATTTCTCTTTATACATCTAGTTCTCATCATACCCGCTCTTTGAATTTTCTCATGGACTAGATTAAGATCTAAGATGGCCTTTTCTTTAGAAGAAAAGATATCACCAAATTCTTCCTTGTTCCATTGTTTGATATTAACCTTAATATTTCTAAGTTTTTTAGTCACCCTGAATATAGCCAAACCCTTAACATCAATATTCCACCATTCTTAATTTTGTTTGTCAATTTAGGATGGGTGGTCCACATCTTCTCGAATATGAAGAGGAAGTTCCTTTTCTTTGAAAGAAGGTCCAGAGAGAGAGAGGGGTGAGTGATCCGAGATGATCCTCACCAAAGAAGATAAATTGCAGTTGTAGAAATTCAACCAATCAACAGTTATCAAAGAATGGTCCAGCCATACTTGGATGCACTCTTTCCCAATTCTCCTGTTGGACTAGGTAAAACTTGTACCCTGTAGGTCCACATCTAAGAGAGATTGATCATTAATGAATACCATAAGATATTTCCTACTTTCCAAGTCAAGAGAGATACCTCCCTATTTTTCCCCTTCTTTAAGGGGAGTGTTAAAGCCCCACATAATAATCCCCTTAGAGAGATCACATATAGAAGCTATGCCTTTAAGTTTTTCCAGTAAGATCTTCTACCTTTTTTAGAATTAGGGGCATAAATATTCATGATATACCAACTTTCATTATCCTTAATGCTAGTAAAATTAATAAGAAGCAAGTTACCTTATTTGTGGATGACTTCAGCCTTCAGGTGAGAGGAGTTCCACATAGTCATCAAACCTCTGGAAGCTCCATCAAAGCTAGAAGCAATCATATCTACATATTTACAGAATCTAATGCCCTCTAGCTTATCCTTCTTCATCTTACTTTCATGGATCAATATAATATCTAGTCTATGATCCCTTATCATATTCCTTATAACATCCTTCTTGTGTGAGTCATTAAGCCCACGAATATTCCAAGAGATAAGTTTCATTTCTTTTTGGATGTACAATCTTCCAGGATGGTATTTTGGGTTCCATCCGCTATGTTCTTGCTCACTTCTTCTTGCCAGACTTGGCTAGCTTTCTTTCTCCTTGGAGTTCTCAATTTAGCCCCCACATCAGCTTTATTCCTTCTCTTGGTTGATGTTGGAGAAACTGGGGAGGGGTCCCTACTATTTGATTTCTTCTTCTTCTTAATCTTAGTCCACTCTCCCTCCACCCCTTCTTCAAATTTCGCGAAGAGTTATTCCATTCTTGTTAGTTTCCTTGGGGATACTAATTATACCAATTCTTCCACCTTGAAAACCTGCCCAAAGGGTACGCACTCTATGATGTGAGTAAGGTTTGATTCCTAAGAGGAAACACCCATATGCATGTACTGCTTAGGACTGAATATTCCATTCTCCAAAGAAGGTTCTAGGGAATCTAGAATGAAGGACAGGATGGCCATCCCTAGGAAAGAATCCCCTCCTTCAGCTAATCTTAGCTCTTCCATAGCACTGTCCACCCCTAAGATGTCTTGGAGGATATTGACTTCCAAAACCTTATCATGCCCATCTAAGAGAAGAAACTCCTCCCTTTCCACAAAAAATTCATTATGATGTAGGAAGATCTCCCCAGAACCATTATTATTTTTCTCTACCATTCCATCTTGGTTCTTATTCATTTTCAGGATCACCACATTGGAGTCCTTTTTCTTCCAAACTTTGTGGATATTTTCCTTGATTTCCTCTTGGGACTTCTAGTTTAACTCCATTATTGATCCTGTGAAATCCTAGTCCTTGGTCTTTCCAAATTTCCTTTGGGCCTTCTCGTCTTTCCTATTTTTTTTCTAACACGAAGAGCATAGAGCATGATTTGGCATAGTTTCCAACTTTCTTGTAGTGGAAACAAGCAAAGGGCACAGTTTCATAATCCAGTTTCTACACTCTTTTGCCCAGTTTTGAATGAGTCTCTATGATGTTTGGCATATCTTTACCCTCTTCCACCCCTATGCAAATCTTGGCATAAGTAAGACACCACCTAGCCACCGTCAATGTGTTTATGTATAGCAATTCTCCAAAATATTTTGTTACTCCATCAAAACATATTCATACCAGAATTCCAAAGGAAGTTCCGGTAGTCTTACCCATATGGGGGCTTGGACAAAGAATGAATCATTAATATCCAAGTTAGGAGACCAGTTTTACAATGCCAAAGAGGATTTCCCAATAGTCCATGTACCAGCACATAAGATTTTAGCAAAATCCTCCTGGCATGAGAACTCAAAAGACAAAAAGCCTTTTGCCATAGCAGTTATTTGAACTTGATCCTTTAGGTTCCATTGTTTCTTAGAAAAAGCCCTAACTATGTGAATATTTGGCTTGACCCAAAAAAATTTCCAACCAGAATGAGAGCCATGGTAGCAATATTGTGGTCAACCAGTTCGTCAGCTATTGCAATAGCGTATTTACACTTTCCCTTGTTAGATAGGTCCTTTATTCTTCAGAAATATGACTTTCCTGTGATCTTAACCCTAAATAATATTGATCAATGGTGGTTCAAGGCATTCCATCCCTGATCATGTGACTGAGTCCCCGTGCATGAGTCTAGACAATGAAGAATACCAGATAGCCCTGCCACCCCAACATACCCTTTACCTGGATCTTTCTATTTTTCACGTGGGGCCCCATTCTTGTTTACAAAGTCTTTCATGTCCTAATCCACCTGAAATCCATCATTACAAGCATCTGCAGAAACACCCAGCACCTGCAAACCTAGTTTGTCACCTACTCTCGAATTCAAAAAACCTCCTGCCCCTGCTCTCTTTCTCGCTCTCGCTCCCTCCATAAATAGTGTTTCTTACATGTTTACAAAGAGTTTTATTTCCTTGTAATGCAATAATTGAAGACTATGCATAAAGTAAATTAGTTGATTAGACTTAAGGAATTTTTTAGTAATTAAATTGGTATGTGTAATGGCTAATCCCAATCTTTTTCAAGAATCCTAAGGGCCATTAATAAGTAGGAAAGAATGAAGAAAGAGAAAAAAATAGAAACAGATCTAAGACATTAATAGTTAGAAACATTATGAAAGAATGTTGAAGGTGATAACTAATAAAGTGAGCCATAGTGGAGAAGGAAATCAAAATTATTTATAACAAAATAGGGAGAACCCCATGTGAGTATGAGGGATAGACAAGAAAGACTTGGAAAAACTTAAGAGAGGGGGAGAGATATCAACCGTGTAAGAGTAATTTCTAACACATTGAGTGGTGGTGATCCCATCTCAAAATATGCATAGAGAGGAAGTATTAACATAGTAGTAGAGAATTTTAGGGGTAGACCTATTATAGAGAAGTGGATGTGTGAGTTGTTACAAATATAGTAATGACTAAGAAAGAGGCCAAGGATATAGAAATGAAGAGGAGGAATTGCACATAGAGCTACAGATGAAACTTGTATAGAGTTGAGGTAATATGTATAGAGAAAGGGAGACGTAGTTTGCATAATGTTTCAAAGAAATTTCTATGCCTTTATTTCATGTTTTATTTTTGAACTGTTGCAGTGGTAGGTAGAGGATAAGTGAGTTTAAATTGTAATCAAATGGTATTAGAGAAAAAAAATTTGAGTGCACAAGTAGAGTGTACAACATGAGTAAACCTGTGCCAAGACTTGTATATGAAGAGTAAACATGCGTGAATAGATTACTAACCATCAGGTAGTTTTCACTTGAGAGTGTGGAGTGGTTGTGAAGGACTCAAAAGGATCATTGTAGGTGTGAAAATTTTTTATTTTTCAAAATCATGAACACATGAAGAAGAGATTGAATGTATGAGAAAAATTTTAGGAAATGAAAGGACAAGTACAAAAAAGACAATGATGTGTTTTGTGAGGAGATCTATTTTGATTTTTTTCTTTGATAAATATTAGGAAGAAATATATAGGATGCAGAGATTATCATTAAAGAAGGAGATTTGTAGCCAAATGGTAAAATAACTAAGAGAATCCCATATGAATAAATATAAAAGAGAGGATGAAAGGATAGGGATAGACAATTAGTTGGTGAATCAAAGTTATAAATAATAAATTGAAGGAGGTAGATAAAACAAAGAGGTTAATGAGTCCTAGATATTAGATAAAGGAATGGCAAATGATTTTGAGTTTCTTGGAGTGGTGATTCAGAGAATTAAAGAGTTAGTTAGTGCTACAGTGGAGAAAGTTACATAACATAATACTAAAGAAGATATAGAAGGTGTGAATAAAGATATATATTGTGGAAAATGTTATAGCTAAAATGAGTTGAGTGTATTTTTCCATTATTTTAAGGGTTGATAGTAAGAGAGGATTTAATTTTAGATTTTCATATAGGTGTTGAGTCTTTGTGTGCAGAACATGTTGAGAATAAATCATGATATTGGTGGATATTATCACATTGTAGCACGATTAAGATTCTACAAATGAGAGGAGAGTAGATGGTATTTGGAGGATAAGAAGATAAAATATTTGGTGAAGGAGGTCAATCTATAATTTATATGAGTCTATGAGAAGCAAAAAATCGAGAAAGAGTTGTTTGTGGAGGAGCTTAGACTATGGTGGCCATGAGTCTGTGAGAGGGAAGAGGGAAAGAGGACACACTTACTGGATGAGATCAACAAGTATCCCTAAAAAGTTATAGAAAGGTGAGACAAAGAAGCTATCCCTATGTGTACACATGTGATAAAGTTCATCTTGATTTTTTTATAACTTCAAAGGGTTGTCAAAATACCTAGCTGCATTTTGTGTGTTCTACTCACAAATTTTCTCATACCTAACATGTCTGATATAGGAGAACCCTTGGTGAATTGTTGATCAAAATCAACCAAAATATTTTCTCTTTTTATAGCTTCAACTTATGAAATCTTTGGACCTGAGTATAGCCATCCACCAAGAAGGAATTTTCTAAATTTTATAATTATCTCTACCATAGCTGATATAAATGAAATTGTAGAGTTTTAGAATCGGGAATGAACATCCACTAGCATGTACATGGATTCAATTCTTGATAATATTTTTACCGACTGATTATGTAGTTTCAACATCGATAGTTCTTCTATTAATATTCTATTTCATGCTAGTGCGACCATGGTAGAGATTGCTTGTTTGGATGCATACTATTTATCTAGTTGGGATTTTCCCTCCCTATTTTGTATGAAAATGGTTGTAAAATGTTAAAATATAGCCATGTAACACTTGAGATGTTTACAAAAATATTTGTCTGTTCATAACATAATAATTGAAAACTATGCACAAGCTAAAATATTTGATTAGATTTATAGAATTTCTAAGAAATTAAATTGCAAGGTGTTTAACACTATATCCTAATATTTTGCTAGCATTCTAAGGACATTCATGAAGTGGGAAACAACAAAGAAATAATAAAAATAGAAACAGCTAAGGCATTACTCGTGAGGAACATAAATAGAGAATGTGGAAGGTGACAACTAATTAAGTGAGCCACAATGGACTAGGAAATGACAAGGAGTTGTGCATAGATAATATGAACATTGTGTGAGGATGAGTGACAACCAAGTGAGTGTTTGAAAATAATATGTAAAGTCTTTGGAGAGCTCCATATGTAAGTATTAGGCTACATGAATTTTGGTAGACCATAGAGAAGTACCAACATAGTGAGTGGTGGTAATCCAATCTCAAAGGTTATGTATGAAGAAAGCATCAATCCAATAGTAGAGAATTGGGATGGGTTAATTAGAGAGAAGAGTAGATGTGTCTATTTCTACAAGGAGTGTAATGACTAAGAAAGAGGCCAAGGATCAACTGAGGCAAAGGAGGAAATGCCCATGGACCTGCAAAGGAAACTTGTACAGAGTTGAGGTAACATGCAGAGAGAGGGAGAGGTAAATTAACAACTCTTGCCCATGATATTGTGCTACTAGAGTTGATGTGAATTAAAATTATGATTGATTGTTACATTCTAAGTGTTGTTTTGAAGCAATGCCCATTCCATCACTTTTTATTATGTTTTTGAGCAATTGAGTTGGTAGGAAGATGGAAAATGAGACCCTTTTTGCATTAGTACTTAAAAGTATTTCTTTTCACATCTAGGTATTAAAAAAAAAGATGATGTAATTTGTAATGCACACAAGGGTTAAAAAGTGATAATTTTGAGAAGACATTCTGTATAGATTTTTATTTTTCACCTTAACCCTTTGTATTGATCACCATAAAATTTGCACACTTTTCCAATACTTACACACAAATACCTTAGGGTAAGAGTACTAATAGCCATTATAGTTAACTTCATGCACCCATAAATTCTAAACAATACATCAAATTTTGAATATTGCTTTTTATAGCTATTTCTTTTGTTGTCTTCAGTTTGACTTAATGAAGCACACTTTGCAAGGGTGAAAAAATAGTTATTTTAATGTATTATTTGATACCTACTTAAATATATTCCAATAACTATGTAATACAACCACCTAAAAAAGTTTGTTAGCACATGCATAAATACCCTAGTAGTTGTGGGCTATAGGTATAATAAAGTTCCAAAACTCATCCAAGAAATGTGTACAAATTGTAACTATAGGGTGTACAAGTGAGTGACTATTAGTACATTCAGCTTTTCATTATCAGTTCTTTAATTTTTCTAAAATTAGTAATTAGAGTTTTAGGTGAGGAAGGAGTGAACAGTCATTAAAACCTGGTTAGCTCTAGGTCCTCTTCCCCTAGTAATCAAGCACTATTAATATGAATAAAATTAAATAACTGATCTAATTACTAACTTTTTCTCTAACAACTTAATATATTAATGAGTGGTAATTACTCCACTAAAAGATTTATAATAAATATTTAATCAATAAAATCCAATAAAATATTTAAAAAACGTGAAATAATTCAACCTCTTCCCCTGTCACAAACTTAACCTAACTAGTGGTTCCTCTCCCCTAAGCGGGGACAGGAGCAGGAAGGCATAGTGGGAGAATGCCAATTCTGAGTAGCATGTGTTTTATGCATTTAACATGGGGCAGAAAGGCGTGGAGGCTATTGTACGAGTGAGTGGAAATTAGATCAATACTGAGTTGTACGAGAGGATAGGAATCAGAGGAACGGGGTGTGGACACGTCGAACTCTCAAAGGGACAGCACTGCAGCGCAATAAATGGATTCGGCGGGATAAGGGCGGCCACTTTAATGTCCATGGCAGACGATACTCATTTGGAGATTTCGCTCACAGAACCTCTCGGCGTGCTCAGATGATGAAGATGGACGGACGAGTGACGAAGGTAAATGCTCCTCTTATAGTACACGAGATCCTTAAAGATTTTTCAGGCTACGTATTTTTTCAATCGGCAGCTGTTCATCGTATGTGATGGAAGCAAATAGATTTGCCCTACCTATTGCAATGAAGGAAATGTTGAGAAGGAATGTGTTTTGGCTCCTAATTTTCTACCGGATGATCGAGCGAAGTTTGTAATCGCGAAGAGAGTGTTTAGAACCCACCATATTGTTAAATTGATTATTTGTAGCTATACGCTATTTGATAACCCTAATTTTATTGCTTGTGTGTCCATCACAACCAAGGAAGGATATTTGACGTGGTTGATTCCATGTTGCTGTTGGTACTGCTATGTGAAAGTATTGATTTATTATACTAAGTTGGCTGGTTCCAAACACTCTCTGCACGATTGCGAATCTTCTGGATCATCTGGAGGAAAATTGGGATGCACAATGCTTTCTTCTGTGCATTTCTTGCATTGCAGTGGACCGAGCGGATACTATTTTTTTTTTTGTTTTCCAACCAAAAACCCTCACAACGCATGAAACAGTAGAAAGAATCCTGGACCAGGCCTAAACTGTGCGGAATCAGAGCTCATGGAAGGAGAAAGGTAAAGGAAAAGCAAGAGGTAAAGAAATAGAAATTGGCATGGAATCCTTGCCTAGGAGCACACCTGAAAGTTGCAGAAAAGTTCAGGTGCTTATGGTTTCTTCTACTGCTGATTTTGTGGTTTAAATATCATTTATTTTTCTTCTGGGCTTTATGGTATGAAATGCTCTTTGAATGAGTTAATATAGCAAATATTTCTATGCAGCCTAACCGGGTGAAATTTGGCTGTATGCACAGAATAAAGATCTGGCATTTAATGGGACAACACTTGTTTCTTGGTGAACCTTAAACGATGAATGCATCAAGCTAAATCTAGTCTGCTTTACTATATTTCAAAAGAGTTAGGTTTTAGGTTATATAGTATTATTGATGGTTCTACCAATTCATCGGACAACACCTAGATTAGCTTAGAGAAGAGATCTTTGCTGTTATGAAGACATGTACTAAGTCATCCCCTATATTGCAATGATTGCAGAGTATGGGCAAACTAAATTAGTTAATTAGACTAAATGATTTTCAATAAATTAAATTGGAAGGTGTAACACTAAAGCCCAACCTTTTGCTACCATCTTAAGCGTCATTCATCAAGTGGCAAACAACCAAGAAAGAAAAAATGTTAGAATAAGTCAACAATTGTGAGTGTCATAGAGTTTTAATTTGAATTAATAAGTAATTGTAGATCTGTCTCTCATCCAGTTTGCTTTCAAGGGTTATCTACTTGTCCAAACTGTTGTATAAATATGCATCTCTTGTTCAATAAAATTAAGCCGGAAGTTCCTTTGTTTTGTCACTTTTATCTTTGCTGCTGTTGTATTTTTTTCTAATTTTGTGGCTGCATATAATACCAGCTGAAGTGTTGGTCTCAATAGGTGTTTGATGGTAAAATCATCAATCAAGTAAAGGTATGGTTGAATTTAATAATCTATTTGGAGAGTTTATGTCTAATAACCTTCCTCAAAGTTATAGCTTGGACCAAAATTTGTAAATCATTTGTGATGCCAACTAGAGATAACTTGTCATTGACACAATATATCTCTCTTAAATTTATATAAATTATATATTAATTAAAAAGTTTCATATTTTTATATATATTCAGATTATATCCATGAATGATCTTAACATTAATGAGCTCTTAGGTCAACAAACATCTCCACCTCCTCATCCACCTCCACCTCCACCTATTCCTGAGGAGTTGAGAAAGAATATTAGGAAAATTCTACATGCCATTATGAGAGAAATCATATCTGTAATGAGCCCCTTTTCCTCTTTCTTCTCCATAAGTTCCTGCATGCAATGAAAGAAATGTTGACAGAGAAAGTGTTTTGACTCCTAATTTTTTTCGAGATGATAAAAGCAAGTTCGCAATCGCGAAGACAGTGTTAGAACCGACCATACCGTTAAACTGATTATTTGTAGCTATACCCTATTCCATAACCCTAATTTTATTGCTTATATATCTATCACAACCAAGGAAGCATATTTGAGGCGGTTGATTCCTTGTTGTTGGTACTGCTATGGGAAAGTATAGGTTTATTATACTAAGTTGGCCGGTTCCAAACACTCTCTGCACGATTGCGAATCTTCTGGATCATCTGGAGGAAAAGTGCGATGCACAATACTTTCTTCTGTGCCTTTATTACATTGCAGTGGGCCGGGCGGATCCTGTTTTGTTTTCTTTTCCTACCGAAAAACCTCACAATGTGTGAAACAGTGGAAAGAATCTTAGATCAGTCCTCACCTGTGCGAAATCGCAGCGCATGGGAGGAGAAAGGTAAAGAAAGACCAAAAGGTAAAGAAATAGAAATTTCCATGGAATCCTTTGCCTAGGAAAATACCTGAAAGTTGCATAAAAGTTCACGTGCTTGTGGCTTCCTCTACTGCTGTTTTAGTGGTTTACATATCAGTTATTGCGCTTCTAGGCTTTATGGCATGAAATGTTCTTTGAATGAGTTAATATAGCGTATATTTCAAAGCAGCGTAACCGGGTAAGATTTCGCTGTATGCACAGTAGAAAAGCCTATTGGACAACGTAAAACGTGTTAATCTCTGATCTGTAATGTTGGAAGGCCACACTTTATTATTTTAGTTGAGAAGTGTCTAAAATTTCTGCTCGTTGATGCATGTAAACACGGGTTGCAGACCAGATTCCCGGCCTGAACACTGAGGCAATGCAGAGCTAGTCCGTCAATAAGATTCTGTAAGTCAAAATTTCAATGGCACTCAATGTTTAATCTTGTAAATTATACAAACGCCGAATTATCCTGAAATGGGCCATTGTGATCGTACCTGTATTTAGTGTATTGATAAATAAAATGTCGTACAGTTCCTATCTCTGCCATATTTTTCCATTTTAATTGTATTAAAAGATGAAGATAAAGATCTGGCAATAAATGGGACAACATTTATTTCTTGATGTATCTAAGACGATGAATCCACGATGTCAAAACTACTCTTTTTTGGTTTATTTCCAAAGAGTTATACTTCCAACAATCCATTGCATAACACCTAGATTAGCTTAAAGAAGAGAGCATTGGTATTATGAATGTTTAAGTCAGTGGTTTACAGAGCATGATGCAAAATGTTATTAAAACATATTTCAGAATCATCTGGAAATCTTGTGACGAATTCATAGATCTACCCCGGTTCCCCTAAAATCAGTAAATACCGGATTTGTACACGTGAAAAAATATCAGTATACTTCAAGGATAAGGAATCCAAGATCTCTTACTAGCAGCATTACATTACTTTCAAGGTTAAAAAGTAAGGGGAAAGTAAATCACGCTCATTGGGAATCTACAAAAACGGATTAACTATCCAAGTAAAGAATGGCTTCTAAGCAGTCAGTGTGCCCATTTTTTTATATCATACCTAGTGCAGGACGGTCTTCCCATGAAATGATTTAAGTCAAAGCAGATTAAAAAAAAATAAGGATTAAAGCTTAGTCCCTGCAGGATATGACAAAAGCCTCGAATCTAAGTCTTGCGAGAAGATGGTTAATCCCTGAAAACTAAATAGAGAAATACATTTAGTATGATTACATGAAATGAATATGGTAGATTATAGGGCATTCTCTATGGAGCGAGAGAGGATCAGCATGGTTGTTCTCAGGTCTCTACACAACACCCATTTGGTGGGAATCGACCCTCAGAAACATATGAAAAGCTCTTTGTATGTTTTATTCAACACAGGAGCAACATGTTCAGTTTTATCATTGATACATACTATCTAGAGTTTGGTTTAAAAGGTTGAACATAGAGTTGTCCATACAATGAAATACTCTTGTTCTTGTTCTAAAGAACAGATAACCAAAAATCATGCCAAGGCAACGTGAGGAACAAACATTCCCACGACTGTACTTTATGAAGTACGGTGGAAGAACAAGTTGCGGTAACATACTTTATTGAAGTAAGAAATAGAGAATATAATAGTTAGGAACAATTCCTGCTCGAAACTGGGGCCTCACATCATTCATCTAAATCAGATATCAGAGATAGGGTAAATGCTTTCCCTACATTGACCGTTCTATTAGATTGCAACATAAAAAAAATTACACATAAATCATTTACTGGTGCTGGCTAACCTGACTCATAAAGCTGTGGCTAAACTACATGGCTGAGGTTTCATTTAAACTATGATTTGCTTAAGTGTACGTGAAATAAAAAATATATATATAATAGCAAATAGTCGGTAATAAAATGATAAAATAAAAGATGGTGTTGAGTGTAGATACTTAAAATTTATTTATTTCAATTGATTTTTAATTCTTTTAGTTTTAATTTGTAAAATATATTATTTGATTAATTAGACATTTTAGCATAACTAATATTTGATTAATATTATTCAATGTTGATCATAAATTTGGCAATCTAAAAAAGTAATGGATCTGTTGGGAAGTTCAAATGGTTTAGGACCAAGATGTTACCATTTGAGTAGCTCGAGATTGAGAAGCCCACTATTTGCAAATAGGACAATTTGGAAAAGGAAGAATAATTAAGAGTCATTTTTATGATAACCAGATTCAATCACATTTATTAGAATATAACGATCATCCCATAATTATGCATAATATGTAACAATCACTTCATTATTGAAATAGGAACAAAATAGTTGGATCTATGACACAGACTATACCTTTCATATCATTTCATGAGTGCATCCACAGAAGCTACATAGATAATCCCTACATTCTTTTGAGTTCCTATTCATCTATTTTCTAACAACACAACCATATAGATGATATAACCTCATATACTCAACTATCCTTCATTCGAAGAGTATGTAACATGATCAAAATAAAAGAAAACTTCGTAAAGAGAATTGTAAGAGTCTAACAAGACAACTACTACTCAAATGGCATAGACTTCTACTATATAGAACATCATGCAGTAATCAAAATGCTCCATAGAGCACATTTGGCTTTTCAAATTGACATAACTTTTAATAAAAACAAAGTTTGAACAAATATCTTAAGAAAATACTTAAAGAAAATAGTCTTTAATCTATAAAACAAATTATCAGTTTTTACGTTACCAAACTCTTAAAACTAAGCTAACTAGTCCCATTTATAAAAAAAAAATTCACTACTAGGAAAATATTCCCCAAATCTTCACATGTGCCTCAAAAAGAATGCACATTGAGCCATCATGATAAATTTAACCATAGGAAATACCCTAGTCAAGCATGTCCATAGCACAATGGCCATGCCCATCGAACACATGGATAAAAACTAACCAACCACCTTTTCTCCATGATGTTCATTGAGAAGATAATAATGACCTTTTCTTTGAAGTTGGCACTAGATACATGTCGCAATGGAGAATCTTTTTGCAAGCTCCACATTCATTTTTCCATAAATCTTTTGCAGACATGAAATGTGTCCAATAGAAGAAAAGTAATCCACAACAACAACACAAGAGTCATAGTAATGATTGAATGAAAAATATCTATCCTCATTTGAAACAAAATAAATCCTAGGGAACTTTTTTGCATCATGGGAAATCATGTGACCTATATAAGAATATATAAAATTTGCAACTCTTGCGATATCTTTTTTGCAATATTTTTAACACAGAACACTAGCATCTAAAAAATGAGGAGGGGAAAGATGACAATAGATCTAGAATTAATAAATTAGATTGCAAGGGATCCCACTCATCATCACAAGGAAAACTATGAAATCAGAAACCATGAAAATAAATATAGAGAGATATCTTCTCTCAAAATGAGAAACCCACAAGATAGGCCTTTGCCACATATAGGTGTCACCATAACTGATAGTAATGTTGAAGATTGATTATCTGATGGTGATGATGATAAAGATCGACAAAGATAAGAGGAATACATGAAATGTTAGATTAGTTATTGTCTTGTCATTTATGTCAAGCAATTGATTTCTAGTTTATATTATGTTTCAATATCATTCGGTAATGATATAAAGTTCAATGAGTTGAGAAGATAAAGAAATGAGATGTTGTGAAGTTGAAAAACATAAATGGGCAATTGATATAGATTGGACAATGATTATAAATTATCTTGATATAATTGTTTTCTACCTAACATATGATTATGTCAAGTTGGTAAAGCATAGTGATTTGTCAAGTCAGTAAGAAAAATAGTTTTGGCTATCAAGAAGGAAATGCCACTTGACAAAGGTAAAGGGTATAAATGAAGTAACTCAGTATAGACACAGAAATCAAATACACCAAACAAAAAAGAAAGATTTAGGCACTGATCAAAGTTAACCAAAATACAAATGGAGGACATCGAGCAAGGAATAGATATTAAGTAGGGATTGAATTAACATTTAATGATTAGTTATGATGATTAGGAAAGTTGGTTATAGAGATCTATGGATAGAAAAGTTCAAGGTGAAGATCTAAAAATTAGATCTAAACGGTTAAAGAAGATGCAATATGTTTCAAGAAATTTTAAGTTCCTAGGTGAAAATAAAACGTGTTACCAAGATCCAAATTCAAGGTATAATGAATTGAACATTTAAGATTGATCAAAGAAAAATGTAATAGAGGAGATTAAGAGGAAAAATTGTCTATATAAAGGATAGATTTGTATGAACAAATGAATAGAAAATTCAATAGTTGAAGAGTCACCGACTGATGCAGTGAAGAAGGAACAAAGAGATTCTGAGTCACATAAAAGGATCTGATGATGTGTTGAAGCCAGTGGTTAGTGAAGAATTGAAGTGAAGTTGAAGAGTGCATAGAGAATCGGATTAAGAAAAGATAGTTAGAAATATACAGGTCAAAATATTTACTATTTCTTACTAGCATTTGTAATAAAAAAATCTCTTAATAGAGTGGATTTAACAGTCTTATTATAAAATCCTTGAAAAAGGTAACATTCTCAAGAGTGTTTGAGTCCCTTTAACAAGGTCACTACTAATAGGGTGAAGATCCTAATAGATCTGAGGTAAATCCCTTGACTGGGTCACACCTAAAAGTGTGCATTGTAATTTCTAACCAGATTGGCTCTTAACTGGGTGTACCTCATAAAAGTATTGTCTTAGTGGGTGACAATTCCCATAGTGGTTTTTTCCAAAGCTGGGTTTTCACATTAAATACTAGTGTTACATGTCATGCATGATTTGTGTGTATGATTTACTAATTGTTAAATTTTATTTACTATTCTCAGTAAATAGTTATAGTATATTTTACCAAGTTGTTACCGAGTTAATCAGAGAAATTTTTTTTAGGTATTTGGAATCAGGGATTACTGATTCACCCCTCCGCCCTCCCAACCTCCACAATCCAAGAATTGGTATCATAGCTAATTTCTCTAAAGATTCAAGTTTAAAAGACTTCACTAAAAGATCTGTATATGAATAGGAGAGAAGTACCTTAGTTGAACAAGGAAAGTTTCTCAACATGGAAAAGAAGCATGAGATTGTATCTATCTGGGATTGGAGAATCTGCATTGAATCTTTTGACAAATATGTTGAGGCAGGGTAGGACAACGAGAGGGGCCACAGGCACACCATAACCAGATCCACCTTGTAGAGATCACACATAGAAGCAACAAACACATAAGTGACAGAGAGAATGTAGATCAACTTCATATATTTATTCTAATTGATTCTTACATGTGAGTTTGTAAGGCCTTCCTCGTTTAGGCTAGATATTACAATTCAAGTAGAGAATTCCTCCAACTTGTGAGGATCTGAAACAATCTCTAATCTTCTAGCATATATCTTCTATCCAAAACTAACTCCCTAAGCTACAACCAAAAATTACATTATATACAAGAAGCTATCAGGCAAGTCAGCCTTCAGATCCACCATCAATGGAAGGAACGACTAGATCTAGGTCCACACTCTTCCTAATGATAGATACCAGCATTAAATCTATGACCAAAATTAATTGCAAGAGTTGGCCTCAATAGGAAACTAAAATAAACAACTCGGTAAGTAAGGATAATTGAGCACCAAACAAGCATCAATGAGCACCAGGGAATTAACTGAGTGCCAAAGAGATAACCGACCGATACCGGTTAACAAAGGAAATCGAGCAACATTGAACCAACTCTGTCAAAGTAGGAACCAAGCAACACAAGAAAGCACAATCATGTTTTTGGTGACACATGATTTCTAAGGACCCGAGATACTCCTGCATCATGAGTACACTCCACTGCCTCGTAGACCTATGATAGTTGATCAAATGAAATTAAAATAGGAACAAAACTCAACTATGATAGAGATTGCTTCTTCCCTCATGGATGTTAAATTCGCTGATGTTAAGGACTGTTTTAATTTAAGACAGGTGTGGGATAGGCTTACACTTATATATGTAGGAGATTAGCATGTACAAAAGGCCAAGGTAGATAGTCTTAAAGGAAAGTATGATGAAATGAGAATGGAGGATGAAGAGAACATCACATAATATAGCAGAAGAGTCAAGGAAGTTGTGAGTGCCATCAGAGATGCTAGTGGATAATTGACTAATGAATAAGTGATAAGTAAAATTATGAAAAATATTTATTCTAAGTATGCTATTAGAGTATCTTCTATTCAGGAATTGAGATTTATACCAAATAATGTTTTTACCCTTGAAGCTCTAACCGGTAAGATGACTGCATTTGAATGAAGTAATTATGATAATAGTCTACCAACCATTGAAATTGCATTCAAGTCATCTCTAAGAATTGAAAAATCAAGAAAAGACAAAGAGATTCACAGTAGTTCACATGGAAATGAATATGATAGTATTCTAAATGAGGAAAAAGAACAAGAAGAGTTAGAGGCATTGCTAGCTAAAAGATTACCAAGTGGTAGAGGAAAGTATAAAGGAAAATTACCTATGAAATGTTTTAATTGTAATAGGATTGGTCATATTTCATATAGATGTCTTAACAATGACAAGAATGATAAGAATAACAAAAGAGACAACCAACACCGAAGATTTAGAGATTACAAGACAAAGGTAAGAAGTCTTGCTACGTAGCTAAGGAAGATGTAAGCGATGATGAATCTAATGATACTGACTTGAAGGATATGAAGTTGTTTATGTTTTTTTAAAGGAAGACTCAAGTGAAGAAAAAATTAAAGATCAAAAGGAAGTTTTTTCTCATGTAAGTAAAGCCGATCCCTGGATAATTAATAGTGGATTCTCACATCATATGATTGGTGACATTGATAATTTTGAGAACCTAGAAGAGTATGATGGAGGATTTGTCAGATTTGGAAATGATACTCCATGTCCTATGAAAGGTAAAGGACCGGTTGTATTGAATAAAAAAATGAGATGTGATGATGCATATTGGGTTAAAGGAATAGACTATAATCTATTGAGTGTTGCACAATTTGAACAATATTGGCCATTGACTACAATTTTAGAATAGAAAGGTGAAGATTTACGGTACTTGAGGAGATCTAATTGGAACTGGTGAAAAATCAAAAGGTAATTTATTTTTATCTTGATATTTTTGGTAAGAGTTTCTTATTTTCTAAAGTTGAAGATTTATGGCTATGGCATAAGAGACTTTATCATATAAATTTTGATAATATTATTAAACTGAGAAAAAGTAATAGAGTTACAGGTTTATAGAGATTAAGCAAACATGATAAAGTAATGTGTAAAGAATGTCAGATTGGTAAGATGACTAATTTAAGTTTCACAAGTAAATCTTACTCTACCAATGGTATTTTGAAATTAGTTCACACTCACTTTTGTTGTCCTATGAGAGGTCAAAGCTATTATGGAGATCAATATTTTATTTTCTTTGTTGATGATTATTCAAGAATTATATTTTTTATGTTTCTAAAAGAAAAATCTGATGCATTCCAAATGTTTAAGTCGTATAAAACAAGAGTTTAAAGGGAAAGATGAAAATAACTAAAAATTTTAAGATCAGATAGAGAAGGTGAATTTATCTCTAATGAATTTACAATCTTCTGCAATGAAAATGGCATCAAAAGGAAAGTATCTACATCGAGGACTCCACAACAAAATGGGATAGCTGAGGGAAGGAATAGATCCATAGTTGAGTATGCTATAACACTATTGATTGATAAAGAAGTTGCATAAATATTCTGGAGAGAAGCCACAAGCACTATTGTCTACACATTCAATCTAGTATAGTTGAAGAAAGGAACCAACAAGACACCCTATGAACTCTAGTTTGGTAACACACTGAATGTAAGTTAATTTAAAATCTTTTGAAGTAGGTGTTGTATATTGAAAGATTCTATAGATAGAAATTTTGACTCTAAAGGAGATGAAGGTATATTCCTTGGTTAATCATCAAAGCCCAAAGAATGTAAATGTTTGATCAAGGCTACTAAAAAACTTGTTGAAAGTATGAATATAAGAATTGATGAATTTGCATAAATGAATGAAGAGCATAGAGAAAAGGAACTAGAGGATAACAAAATAATTGTTTATGTACAAGAAGGTAATTTTGTTGAAGCAGATGAGCTGCACCAAGAAGAAACGGACGAGCAAGATGAGCCTCCACCAAGAGATGAAAATACTGATGAATAATCTATTGAGCCTATATTAGCAAAATGTGTGAGAAGACATCACTCCACGAGTTGAATTATTAGAGACAAGAAGGCATGAGTTATGACAAGAAGTAAGTTGAAAGATAACGCATTTGATTTCTTAACTTGAACCAAGATTAGTGAAGGATGCACTAGGAAATGAAGACTAGATGAATGCTTTGAAAGATGAAATTGATCAAATTGAAAAAGACAACACATGGTCATTGGGACTGACACCTAAAGATAAGAATGTAATAGGAAAAAAATGGATTTTCAAAAATAAACTCAATGACAAAGGAGATGTGTTAGTAAAGAAAGGTTAGTCTGCAAAGGGTATGCACAAGACTATGGTATTGACCATTGTGAAACTTTTTCCCCTTTTGCTAGATTAGAAGGTGTAAGGATATTACTTGCATATGATTATTATAAAGGATTTCAAGTTTATCATATGTATATTAAGTCTACATTTTTTAATTGAATTATTGAAGAAGAAGTCTACATTGAACAACCTGAAGGATTTGTTCAGAATTGCGAAAAGGATATGGTCTACAAGATACACACAAAACTCTATGTATTGAAGCAAGTAGTCTGAGCATGGTATGGAATATTAGAATCTTACTTAATCAAGACTAGATTTCAAAGGGCTACCAATAAAATTTTGATTTCGAAGATATTTGTTAATGAAATTATATTTGGTGGAAATGAGATAATGTCTAAATCATTTACTAAGGAAATGAGAAAGGAATTTGAGATGTCTATTATAGGAGAGATTAAATTCTTTATTGGAATTCAAATTCAAAAAGTTAAGGATGGGATCTACATAACTCAATCTAAGTATATCAAGGAGATCCTAAAGACATTGAATATGGAAGAATCAAAACTGATTGGAACATTGATGGCTACTGGTTGTAAATTGTCGAAAGAAGATGACACAAATGAAGTGAATGAGACACTTTAGCAATCCATGATTGGTAAACTTCAGTATGTTGTCCACAACCAACCAGATATTGCACATTCAGTAGGTATTGTGGAAAGGTTTTCTGGCAATCCAAAGGAGACACATATGTCTGCAGTGAAAAGGATATTTAGATATATGAAAGGGACTAAAGATTTTGGTCTTTTATTTAAAAAAAGGAGGATATTTTGATCTCAAGGTATAACTGATGCTGACTGGAATAGAAATATAGATGACAAAAAGAGCACTAGTGGCAAGGTTTTCTTTTTGGGAGAAAGACTAGTGACATGGTTAAGAAAGAAATAAAGTTGTATTTCACAATCTAATTTCGAAGATGAGTATGTTGTTGTAGCTATGAATTGTTCTAATATTGTATGATCAATCAAAAAATCACTTCAAGGTATGTAAGAAGAGATTACTAATCCAATTATAATTTATTATGATAATACCAGCACTATTAATATATCAAAGAATCTTGTGATGCATTCAAAGACAAAGCATATATCTATTAAGTATTATTACTTAAAAGAGAAATTACAAGATAAGTATGTGACATTGGAGTATGTAAATTCTAAAGAATAAATAGCTGATATATTTACAAAACCACTATCGAAGGATACTTTTGAGTATCTTTGAGCTAAGTTAGGGGTTCTTCTCCTATCCAATGTTCACTAAGGTATGATGCATGCTACATCAATTCAAGTATTCAATAGAATATCTATCTTGTGAGTCGATACTAGTGTTCACTCTTTAGGTGAAACCTAAAGTTACCAAAAAAAAGGTTTATGACTGCATGAGAGATCTAGAAATATGAGGTATGATTTGAGATGTTTGTATGTCTTTGGCATTGTTTTCAAATAGGGAGATGAATGACATTTAAGTCTAGGGATATGATATAGATGAATGAGATTGATGATAAATAGGCCAAAGAGGGAGAAGAAATCAATTGATTGGAGAGGATGAATATTGCAGAGGACGAGATTAGAACAAAAATTGTCAAAGAGGAACAATAAAGAAGACTACTACTAATAGAGGGAGAAAAGACTACATAAATAGATTAAGTACAAAAAAGACAAGTTACAACTCAGAGGGAGTACAAGAATGACAAGGAAGTGTACCATCATCAATTGAACACTAAATATTGTACTGTTTCCATCAATGTCAAAGATGGATATTGTTACCATAACTGATAGTAATGTTGAAGATTGATTATCTGATGGTGATGATGATAAAGACCAACTAACATAAGAGGAATACATGATAGTATAAAGGTTAGATTAGGTATTGTCTTGTCATTGATGTCAAGAAATTGATTTTTGGTATATATTATGTCGTCATACATTCAGTACAAATATAAAGTTGAATGAGTTAAGAAGATAAAGAAATGAGATGTTGTGAAGTTGAAGAACATAAATGGGGAGCTAATATAGATCAAACAATGATTAGGCTATGTTGATATAATTATTTTCTACCTAATATATGATTATGTTAAGTTGATAAAGTATAGTGATAAATATTTGACAAGTGGGTAGGAAAAATATTTTTAGCTACCAAGTCGGAAATGTCACTGAATGAAGGTAAAAGGTAAACATAAAGTAACTTAGTAAAGGCAAAGTAACTAAAGACAACAAACATAAAATAAACTTTTAGGCACCGAGAGAAGTTAAATGAGATACAAATGGAGGACACCAAGCGAGGAAGAAATATTAAATAAGGATTGAATTGTATTTAAGGATTAGATATGATGAGATGGATGATCATGATGACAAAGAAAGTTAGTTACAAAGATATATGGATAGAAAAATTCAAGATAAAGATCTACGCCTTATATCTAAATAGTTAAAGTAGATGGAAAAAGTTTCAAGAAATTTCAAGTTCCTAGGTGAAAATAAAATATGTTATCGAGATCCAAATTCAAGGTATAATAAGTTGAATGGTTAAGATTGATCAAATAAAAACATAATAGAGGAGATTAAGAAGAAAAATTTATTTATATAAAGGATGGATTTGTATGAACAAATGGATGGGAAATTCAATAGTTGAAGAGTCACCAACTAATGCACTAAAGAAGGAACAAAGAGATTATGAGTCAGATAGAAGGATATGATGAGGTGTTGAAGCCAGTGGATAGTGAAGAATTGAAGTGAAGATTGAAGAGTGCACAAAGGATCTAGTTAAGAAAAGATAGATACAAATATACAAGTCAAAATATTTACTGTTTCTTACTAGAATTTGTAAGAGAGGAATCTCTTAATAGAGTGGACTTAACTGTCTTATTGTAAAATCCTTTAAAAAGGTAACATTTTAAAGGGTGTTTTAAGCCCTCTAACAAGGCCACTCCTAACAAGGTGAAGATCCTAAAATATCTGAGGTAAATCCATTGACAAGGTCACACCTAATAGTGTGCATTGTAATCTTTAACTAGATTGACTCTTAACTAGGAGTACTTCAAAAAAGTATTTTCTTAGTGGGTGACAATTACCATAGTGGTTTTTCCCATAGATGTATTTCAACGTTAAATTCTAGTGTTACATGTGATGCATGATTTATGTGTACGATTTACTAATTTTTAAAGTTTATTTACTATTGTCAGTAAATAGTATAGTGTGTTTTACTGAGCTATTACCAAGTTAATTAGAGAATTTTTTTTTAGGAATTTGGAATCAGGGATTACTGATTCACCCCCACCGCCTCCTTAATACAACAATATGATGAAAAATAGTTAAGCCAAAGAATAAAAAATCATTCTAACTTAGGTGGCTTCTAGGTTTGGAGCCAAGATTCACTCATAAGAGTGGTCTTGGTAATTTTTTTCAATTATCTACCTAATTTGTTCTTCTCCTAATAATGACACACATGTATTGAATAGTGAAGGAAAGTTAGCCTCTATGAAGGAACTCATTTATATGTTCTTCTACATAATGGAGGATTCTAACATTCTGAAGCATTCCTTGGTAGGTGGAATAGCCTCTCTACACTTAATAAATTCTATAACTTTTATTGCAGCTAGTCTCTTGTCAATGATTGTAGCAGATGAAAAAGTATTAGCATCTATCTCATATAAATTCTCAATCAATTTCTTTGTTCAATAACCTTAGAGTCAATCTATTATTGTGTATCCTATCAGGAAGTGTCAACCTCAATGCTCAACTTTATAGTACTAGTAAAAAATTTAAATGCTAGAATTATGCATGGTAAAGAACATTTGATCATATTCGAGGAAAACATGTATAGTTTTTACACAAGTGTAACACAATTCACTGAGGTCAGGCCAGTAACAGAAGCTTGCAATAGTTTAATATAATTTCTCTTTCTCTTATGATTTCTCTAACTTGAATTTTTTTATCCTTTGACAGTTGAATCTTTTATTATTATTTTGGAATCAACTCCTTATTTGTTTCTCACATGGTGGACACTACTGTTTGATCATTCCATCTATCTAGTTCTAGTGTATTATTAGTGCTATGAAGCTTAGCCTAGAATTTGTTCGATCATTTTTTTCATTCTTGAATAATTTATATCTAAACAACTATTCTTAAAAATAGTTCACCTTCTTCTTTGACTATTTTCTATAATTTCTCTTTTATCTCTTTCCTTAATATATCATGTTCTTTGTTCTCCTACTTTAGCTTAAAAATCGATCTCAAACAAGCATTGGAAGAAATATTTCTTTTCTTGTCCTATCCTTTACTCTCTATCATCCAATCATCTGGAAACATCTTGTGAAGACTTCTTGAAATAGGCTAGTTATTATTCAATAATTTGTAATTTTTGGCTCAAATTATATTTCTCTTTATTAGCTACCATCCTAAGTTAACCTATCTTGGCATGTGCCAAAACTGTCATATCAATTTCATGTTTCAATTTCTTTGAAGTCCATTGTTTTAAACCTTTCTAGGGTTTGGTGAAATCCAACTCATAAGGCTTTGATTCAAGTTTGTATCTATCAATTGATTCTTACCATTTTCTAGGTCATTATCTTTCTTTTCCATCTTTCATATGAGTTTCATATAATTTATAGGTGTTACCCTCTAAGATTCCTCCATTAACTTGACCCTATCTCAAGGTCGTTCAAGTCTAATAGAAACTCCCATTACATAGGTGGTATATTTCTTAGGGAAAATTTGGCATTTCAATTTTCCCTGCATGTTTGGGACTTTTGGTACAAGGGGGAAAATTTTATTTTTATTGTCATATAGGTAACTAAGAGTAGCTACAGTACATTGACTATGCTTTCTTTTCTTATATATTATAAAATCTAGCCATTATGGGCTATTTGGTAGCACTAAAATAACTATTCTCTATAGAAGGGGCTACATCTTCCTAACAAGAAAAAGAAACATCTCGAAGAAGGACTAAGGGGATAGTCACCAGTATTCACTTATACAAAATTCAAGGGGTAGTGAATATAGGTTAACTCAAGTTACAAAGGAAAAATAGTAGAATAGTTTTAATACTTAAAGGGAGTCCACTAGTTGATTGCATATATAGAGGACCTTAAGGTGGCATTGTGTACACTATCTAACTAGAGTAAAATCCACACCATGTACTAGTGTAAATTAATTACTAAGAAGAGAGGAGGGAAGGATATAAACTTACTTTATGAATCTTCAACTAGGTGATGAATGTTTGTTCTCTTATTTTGATTGATTCTTCTTCTTCTAGATCTGTTATGCTAATTTGATGGGTGTTTCTCCTCTTTTGGTTAGGATGGGTACTAAATGTTATGTTTCTTCCTCCCTTGACGATATTTATATTTATTTTGATGCTACAACTATTCTCTTGATATCTTTGACTTGTGGACTCCTTTTATCTTGGTGTATATCTATAAATTTCTTCAAGAAAATACTTATCTCATAGGTTTCTCCACCTTCTGCATTGATGGTAACTATTCTTTTAGGGAAGGACCTAGGAAAAAAACTTGAAGTTTGTTGCATAGATTTTTCAGAGGATTCTTGATGCTCAGTATCTCATCTTTCATTGAATGTTTCATCAATCTTAGTTGTATCATAAGAATGGTATACTTTTCTAGTTTCTTTTCTATATACCCAAAAGGTAGCAATATTATCTTCTATCTAATTTTATCTTTTTATGAATTCTTCAAGTTTTGGGCATGTAATTTGTAGGTTATACCTAGTCAATACCTTATAAAAAAGTACTGATTAGAACCAAGAATCAACATGCTTAGAAGATAAATCTATAAAAATATTTTTTGATGGATAAGGACTAATTTTCCTTTATTCCCAATAGGATCTCTTTAAATTTGGGGCATATAACTATTTGTAGGGTTATGCCATGCCAATACCTTACAAAAATTTAGCCATTCGAGCCGAGAAACAATAAGCTCAAAAGATAACTCTATAAAATATTTGGTGATGGTTCAGGAAGAATTTTTCATGATTGCCAATAGGGTCTTGTCTATTGAAGATAACCATTAAATCTATTAGCCAAGATGAAATCGGGGTCAAAATCCAAAAAATCACATATTAGGAATAAGCTAAGATGGACCAATTATGAAGATAATAGTGATTTTTCTCTATGCTTGTTCAAGGTTACACCACCATATAAGAGTGACACTTTATGAATCATGGAATTATTTTTCTGGGAACACATTCTTTCATCCATTGTAGAAATATTTTTAAAAAACTCAAGGGCCAAAACTCTATCTAGGACTATGGCAGGAAATATGAATGGCTCATTGTTAAAATAGTGAGCTCTAACTATAGTGAAGTTATCCAAATAGAACCCATCTATCAGTGGTTTTCACCTTTCCAACAAAGATTTTTTGAGCCTTGTAAGCCTACCCTAATCACTTCTAGCTAGAAGATTTTGTAGATAATTTCTTTAAAAATAGTCTATAAAAATATCATAATCATGAGGCCTATTTAAAGCATGACTCCATACAAAAAATTAGTTTCTTTCATTGGACTAAATCTAATATGTCTTAAGGAATGAATCTTTGAAAGTAATCAAAATTTTGAAAAAAGAGCATATGGAGCAGAAAGGCTGGCAATCTAAATATCATAGTGATTTGATATTCTTGTCGCTTTTGAGTTAGGTATTCTTCTATGAGGTCTGCAAAATCATATGGAACAATAGGTTCTGAGGATGCCTTCAAGCAGTAGGCAATTTCTCCCTTAATTTTTTCTCTCACCTTATCTCTGTCTAGGCCACACACAAAATTTATCTTAGATAAAATATCCTTTGGTTCATTTTTAAAATATCCATCTAATGGAAAACTAGGTAGAATTGCATCATCAGTTTCTATTTCTTTATTAAGGAAATCAAGGAGTTCACTTGCATGTGCCCTATCATATTCTAATGTTGTTTTGTCAAATACCACTATATTATCTATATTACAAGGAATAAAATGCATGTTTCTCACCTATCCTGGTTTGATGATAAATTTGAGTTCTCTAAGATGAATTTATTTCCTTGTTTTGAATCAAAATGGTCAATTGTGACTTCAATTAACTAAGGGCATGGTTTAACATATGACACTATATATTGGGATAACCACTTTTCCAGATTATTGACACTACATTTGAATAATTTCTATAGTTCCTGATTTGGAAGGCTCTTTCATATAGTTTCTTGGGATTTGTGGCCAGTTGTGGATCTTGAATATCAACTACAACATCCTTCATAAAGATAGGGTTTTTTTTTTTGCTAATTTTTACAAAGTTTTACATCTTGGGATCTACCCTAAGGGCCCTGAATACTTTGAAAAATGATGCATCTACAAATACATCCACCATTATTGTACAAGAAAGAAATATAGAAATCTTTCCACTTCAGGAAGCTCCTCCAAAAGCCATTGTATCATGACTTTGTTGGATTACTACTCCATAAGTCAACTATGGAACTCCTGATTCAGAGAATTTTTCTCTCACAAGTTTTTATTTTATTTTATTTAACTTTGGTTACACATAAATAAATACAAGGCTTTTAGGGTGGTAAATTCTCATTCATGCACATTAATATTCTTTATTTTTGTCGAAGTCTAGAGATGAAGGGGTAGTACAATTTACCTAAACTCATCACCATTTCCCAAAAATGAGGAAATGATAATCAAGGAGGGATTGAAACAAAAGGTTAGGGAAGGATCATTTTAAAAACATGTAGGACTATATATATTTCAGTGAATGAGGAAAATCATGGGTTCAAATCACAAGAAGACCCAAGACTAACAAAAAAGAAAATATAGCTAGTGGTACTTATTGAACATAAAGCACGACTAACCTACTATTTACATGAGGAAAGGAAAAACCATTGATTGAAATATCCATGGTGGATCTTATTTACAGAGATCTCCAAATGATAACCTTTCATGTCCTCTAACTCAAAATCATTACTTTCTTTACAACAAGAAATGTGAAAAGTGACTATCCACAAAGCATTGAGCTTTGCATGCTGAACTGAATTATCCTCTCTTTCATTATACTATGGGACCAAATCATTTTCTTTTAATATAAGTGTTACCCAAAATTCCCTATTCTATGCATTTTTGTCACAAGTTGAGCTAAAGCTTCATTTTACCCTGTTGAACACCATCAAAAAAATTTATGAGCTTTTGCCTTGTCTTCTGGTCTCTGCAAATGTTTTAAACCCTCTGGCCTGCAAGTATATTTGAAAATCTAGCCGTTGCTACAAAACCCTATAAAACCCCTTTGGTTGATTCTAATTCTTCATTACCTTTTCAGGCCACTTAAATCTTTAAAACACATGTGCTAAAAATTTGACCACCTTCATGTGTTAAGTCTCTAGGTTATCGGGCGCGGTCCCTTTTAATTTTTCCTACCAAAGCCTAAGTTTTCAACAAATATTTCCTCCCGACCTTCCCTTTGAAACTTGTGGTTGTCGCATGTTCGCATGGAATCTTTTGAGCCCTTGCGATCATGCGACAGGATGACACCTATATCAGTGGGCCCATTCTTCATCTACAAAGGTTAAAGCTCAGCAAAATCTTGTGGTTGTCGCTATGCCACTAAGGAAAGATGTTGCCTGTTTAAGTGCATGGTGTAACAACGGCCATCGATCTTCCTTCTGATACAACGCTGCTATTAGTGGGTCCATTGCCACATAGTCTGAGGTGTCCGCTTCTGGCTGGCCGTGAGTTTGGTAACATGGAGAGGTGTCAGCGGGGCTCGATGGTTGTCTTTCCTCAAGGATCTGATGGTTGTCATGTGTTCGCAAGTAATATTCCTTGCCCTTGTGATCATGTGACAGCCATTGATGCCACTTTATCACCACAGCTTTGACAGTGGGTCCTCTCTTCTGATGTGCTCGCTCCTCATTGGTTGGGGTTTTGATTATGTGGAAATCTGTTAGTTAGGCCGAGTATCTTAGCAAGATGGTAGGGAAGAAAGATCTACGATCATTGTGTGATCACATGGAATCTTTTGAGCCCATGCGATCATGCAACCACCGTCTGATGTAGGGTCAGAGTTCCTTTGACTTCTGAGGTGTTAGTCTTCTCTGACATGCTCATTTTCTATTAGGCGCTGCTGATGACATGGTCTTTTGACTTTTCAAGGGGCCCGCGAGTGTTGTAAAATAGATATGAGCCACCCAATCTACTAAGAAATAATAGGATTGATGATCATGTTTTAAGCCAAACCTGGTAACCGTTTATTTTCAAATTTAAATATCTTTCTACGAGGGTTTTGCTAGTGTTTGATCCAGTAGGATATGAATGATAGAGATAGCTTAGAATAAATTCTTTAGGACATTTGCAGTTGGGAGGTTGATGATAAAGGTCTAGACAGTTGTCGTGGGTCTATTCTTGTTTCCTAGGTACCATAACATTGATTTTGAGGCCGAGTTGCCAAGAAGTAGATGGATCAAGGCGACCTATCTGCAGGTGGATAGGGCATGAAATGGACACGCAAACATAGATTTTTTGATCATTCAGGATATTTGCAAAGATGTATTTATGATGAGAGGTGATAGAATTAGGGTTTGTTTATTCCATATATAATTATGTAACCCTAATTAGGTTTTTGGCTCCTACCGGTGTGCATTAGAGGAGATGTATATATTGTTTTTGGAGTTTTTAGAAGCTCAGAGTTCACATTTTGTAAAGAAGAAAGTCTCTTTCTTGGAAAGCTATCTGTGGCATTTCTTCCTGCCCTTTGGTTTTCCACATTCTATAATCTTTCATTAATGATTCAAATATTGCAGAGGTATTTTGTGACATTTTTTCTATCCCCATACTTCCTTGTCTGAATTCTCTCTTATTGAATTAAATTTTATGCATGATTCAATGACAATTTAGGGTTCATGATCCCTCTTCTTTTCTACAATTCTATGTTTTGTTGTGCATGATTTGATGTGAATGCTCTTGTGGGTATACTTCAGCCCCCTGACAATCTTGTCTCATTCCTACACCTAGTTGCAGAGGTGAATGTCTGCTTGTAGGTCATAGTTTGTGTCTTATGTTCAGACCCCTCTATGAAACACTTATGCAAACCTATTTAAGAAGTCGTAATCTCCTAGACCTAAGTTCTTCATTGGCTTCATGCCTCTATGCTATAATTCATACCCTAATTTTGGTGTATCACCTAGTAGGTAGTTTGCTTTCAGTCATTTCCCTTTCCAAGCATTCCTTCTATCCCTTTCCCTCAAAATTTTTACTTTTCCTATCAAGAAGAAAATTAAGGTGATTATCCAAGAGGAACTAGCCTAGAACCTAGAAGTCTCATCTCAGTTAGCATAGGTCCCACAACTTGGAGATGATTCCCATGTTGTACTAGGTTATCAAGACTATGAGAGCTTGAAACAAGGGTGTAAACTTAGTGTATAACAATAAGGTCTAAGGATCTCTTTTGAAACCATCATTTGAATACTCTTTAATGATGTGTTAGGGGCCATGCATTTTTATGGTCCTTTTGTAGATTCAATAATTTTGCCAAATTGAGGTTCATGGTGCCATATTCTCTAAACTCAATCGACTTAAGAAGCTCTAAAGAAAGGATTTCTATTGAGATGGGAAGAAAAAAATCCCTTCCATAGAATAGATCATTGGTAGAGGCCCTAAGAACTTATGTTGGACCAATTTGGTTCACCCACAAAGCTGTTTAAAAATGTTTGTGTAATTCTCATTGGTATTCAAAGCCTATCCTTTTCACAATTCTTCACAAACTCATAATCTCACTTTCCATGGTATTCTTTAATTTGACTTTGCTTCTACCCATATCGTGAAGTAATCTATAGCCACTCAAATACATTTATGTCCTACACTATAAATATTGTTAATTATCTAACTCAAATTTAATCCCCATTTAAAAAAAGGTGCATTAATTACTACAGGTCTTTGTGTACAAGAAATACTTTCATAAGACATTACAATGATTAATCTACTTGAATTATGCTAAAATATGCTAAAGAATGATCAAATTCAAGTAAATTATATCAAAATCATCTCATCTTTCCCTCTCTAAGGAAGTTAAAGAAATGTTCTCAGCTTGGCATCCATTAGAGACAACTCAAGAATAATAAATGAAATGATTTATGATGCAATTATTCCTAATATAGCTCAGTTATGCTCAAAATCAAACTCCAATTCTCTACTATGATCAAATTACTCAAATGATATAAATTTCTATGAAAAATTAAATCAAATTCACTAGAGTAATGATGCACTAAGTGTTAGGAATAGTCTCGAGAGATAACTGAGAGGGGTGTGGGGGTGAATCAATTATCTACTAGATTCAATTCTTTATCCAATTAAGTATAGAATAACATTAAGCATAAACACAATATAAGAAAAATTAAAACAACACCACAATTTTGGTTACGAGTAAACCCAAAAAAGTAAAAACCCCAGCGGGAATTAGCACCCACTATAAACTACACTAGAGTATTATGATCCCTCTTAGAAGATTTTACAACCCTGTTAGGAGTTGATCTTTACAATGCATTAAGTATAGTGACCTGGTCAAGGGTCAGACCCTATTAGGAGTCTTTTACAATTAACCCTATTAGGGGTGAGGATACACTATCCGAGAGCACACTTCTCAAAGGGGTGAAGACTACAACCTTCTTTTTAACACATACACACTATATTTGGATCTTAGTGAATTGCAAGTTAGACCTGTTGTCTATAATAGTTCCAATGGATAGAATACACTCTATGTTTTGTCACATAGACCTTCTTTTGATGGGTCATAACTTCTCACCTTCTCCTCTGCTCTTATCTTTCAACTATCTACCATTCTTAGCAATCACAAAATGAGTACCTATAAATATGTTCCTCTAAATGATATATCTAGTTAGCCTGTTAGAACCATCTTGAAATCATATTAGAGAAACAATAAAACTCTCCAATAACATCTCAGTCGGCTATACTAAGCATGTAACACAAAATGGGACTGCCCAACTCAATATGAGTAGACACGTCGCTTCATACTGTTGGCTCCACCAAAGTAACTAATACTTTCTTCTGATGTTGAATTATGTCATGTTCTCTTAACCAAACATTCTTAAATATTATCCAAACACTAATCCAATCATGCATATCAAAATGATAGGCGCAACTACTCAAACAATAAAAACACTTTCGGTTCTACCAAATAAACTCAGGAAATTGTAACTGTCAATTGGAGACTTCATAACTCAACCTGTACTACATATCTAACTTTGCATCCATGAACATATGATTATACACATGTCTACAACATAAATATAAATGTGCAAGGCTTCGTTACAACCATACTATAAATCACATCTAGAACTGTTCCTGGGACCTGTCAAGAACACTCACTGATACAGACAACTGTATTATTGTCATCACTTAGAATCAACCACTGCATCTTGGATATGATGTTGATAACATATCCAGGAAACATATACTCAAGTCTCTTCTCTATTAGGATTCTATGCACACTGCTTACCATATGTTGTCATCAATGAAAAACATATAGTCAGCCGTCTGGCTTGCTAGAAAATCTCAAACAATTTCCCCCTTTGGTATTGATGGCATCATATAGAATGAAAAAGACCACGAATCCAAATGTACAATTATTTTATAATATTGTCCCTTTCTTCTTGCTAAATACTCACTCCCCCTTTCTACAATTCTTTTATAACATTCTCCATTTCCACAAAAAAACTTCCCCAAGGATGAATTCTTCATCTACTATTGTATTCTCTTACTATTTTGTTTTTCATGACTATATACTTACTCCCCCTTTGACATCAATGGAAAAGGGTGCCAAACAATTAAGCACCAATACTACTCCTGAAGTAGAGTAGTCAACCTTTCATCAATCACTAAGGAATGATGCACTCTTGCAAATTCTAATTAGTTTCATGGAAGGGAATTACTCTTAGCTTCTCCCTGAGATAATCAAATGTATCCTTAGGTAAAGGCTTTATGAATATGTCTGCTAGCTAATCTTTTGTGCTCACATAGGCCAACTTTACTTCTTTCTCTGCTACTTTCTCTCTTAGGAAGTGATATTTTAACTCAATGTGTTTTATCTTTGCATGCATCACAGGGTTCTTTGACATATTAATGGTGCTAGTTTTATCAAAATGAATAACAATAGGATAATCAATCTGAATACCAAAATATTTTATCATCTGGTTGATCCACACAATTGTAGAGCAATTTAATGCTACTGCAACATACTTTGCTTCTGCTATGGACTGAGAAATACAATTTTTCTTCTTACTTTTCCAAGTAACAAGTCTATCTCCAAGAAATATTGCTCCTCCTAAGGTACTCTTTCTATTATCAACTCAACCTGCCCAATCTACATCTATATACACATGAAGTTCTACATTTTCTGAATTAGGATACCATAAACCATAGTCTATAGTTCCTCTCAAGTATCTGCTGCAAATCTTCCAACAATACCAACTACATTGGAAATGTCTAGTCTAGATTGAGTAAGATAGATTATTTTACCAATCATAGACTTATACAAGGTCATGTCTACTACTGCTGAATCATCTTCTTTTGAAAGCTTGCATCCTATTATCATAGGGGTACTTATTGGCTTGCAATAATCCATCTTGAATTTCTTCAATATTTCTTTTACATACTTAGACCGATTAATGAATATACCTTTGTCTATTTGTTCCACATTTAGTCCCAAAAAGTACTTGATAGGTCCAATCATGCTCATCTCAAATTCTCTCTACATTTCCTTAGAAAATTATGTACTAAGCTTATCATTACCACCAAAGATAATGTCATCAACAAATATAGCAACCAATAATAATCCATCGAGTGTTTCTCTTATGAATAAATTACAATTTGTTTCTCCTTTCTTGAATCCAATCTTTGTCAAGTATCCATTAAGTCTTTCATAACATGGTCTAGGGGATTGCTTAAGTCCATAGAGGGCTTTCTTCAATCCGCATACCATATCGGGTCTGTCTGATAAGGCAAATCCTTCAAGCTACTCTATGTAAACTTCTTCTTTCAGCTCTCCATTCAGGAATGCTGACTTGACATCCATCTGGTATACCTTAAAGTCTTTGAATGTAGCATAGGCTAAAAACAACTTTATGGCTTCCAATATGCTTAGAGAGGAAAATGTATTAGAATAATCAATTCCTTCTCTTTGCACATATCCTTTACATACTATTCTTTCTTTGTTTCTTACCATTGTTCCATCTTCATTCATCTTATTTCTAAATATCCACTTGGTTCTAATCACATTCTTATCACTAATCCTAGGGACCAATTCCCATGTATCATTCTTAATTATCTGATCTAGATCTTCTTTCATTTCTTCATGCCAATCTGAATCATTACATGCATATTCAACACTTAAGGGTTCAATCTGTGATAGTAAACATACCTCTTCATTTGTTGTGGAACTCTTTGCTTTTGATCTTTTCATGACTTTACTATTCTGATCTCCAATGATGTCTTCCTTTGAATGATATCTAGATGTGAATCTAGGAACATTAGGTGTGACTCTCTCATCTAACTTCTAAGATTCTTCTTCACTTGTTTCAGGGTCATTAAATAATACATCAATGTTGTTGTTAGCTTGTGGTGACTAATCAGGAAAGTACTATCCAGGAAAGTACTGTACACTTTTCCTCCCAACCTCACCGGGGTTTGGGGCCGCGCTGGGCCCCGAGTGGGGGTTTGAGGGCGGCAGCCCCCAAGAGCAGGGGTTCGGGGGCGCAGCCCCCGAGGAAAATTTTTTTGAGGCCGACTACTTTTTCAATTTTTTGGGCCGACTACTTATAACTCATTCTAACCCTAAAGCGGGAAAATATTGTATAATATGGCTTAGGGTTAGGGATTTTCATGATGTATGATTTTAGTACTTGCAGCAGAATTGGGCTGTAAGGGATTATGGATTGTAATCAGGTTGTAATCACTGGATAATAATATAATATTGGACTCACTGTTGGTGGACGTAGCCCAGGGATTGGGTGAACCACGTTAAATCTGTGTGTCTTGTGTTCTATTCTGTGTGGTTTATTATTTTCTGATATTAGTTGTATTTGCACATAATTGTTATTTCTGCCTTGTTAATCCTAACAAGTGGTATCAGAGCGAGGTCATTTCATTCATTCTTTCATCTATTCTCTGAAGTAGGTCTCACGAGTTAGTGGGAGAGTCTCTCGGTTAAGTGGGAGAAATGGAAGATGAGGGTAGGCTGAAGGTTGATAAGTTTAATGGGTAGAACTTCTAGTTATGGAAGATGCAAATGGAGGATTATCTCTATCAGAAGGATCTATGGTGGCCATTAGAGGGAGTAGCCAAGAAAGAGCAATCAATGTCTCAGGAAGACTGGGATATTTTGGATAGGAAGGCACTGGGGAGTATTCATCTATGCCTGGCACAATCGGTGGCATTCAATATTACTGAAGCAAAGATAGCTAAAGATCTGATGGAAACCCTAACGAAGTTGTATGAAAAGCCTTCAGCTTCAAACAAGGTATTTCTTATGAAGCGTTTATTTAATATGAAAATGGTAGAAGGTGGATCAGTTACTGATCATTTGAATGAGTTTAATACAGTTACAAGTCAATTAACCTCAGTTAAAATTACTTTCGATGAAGAGGTTAGGGCTCTCTTGATTTTGTGTTCTTTGCCAGAAAGATGGAATGGCTTGGTAATGGCTATTAGTAATTCTATTTCTGGTTCTAATACCCTAAAGTATGATGATGTTATTGGTGTTATATTGAGTGAGGAAATTCATAGGAAAAGCTCAGGGGCATCCACATCGGGTAGTGTATTGAACACAGAAAGCAGAGGCAGAACAAGAGTTAGAGGAAACAACTCTAGAAATCATGGGAAATCAAGAGGAAAATCAAAGGGAAAGAGGTATGAATCTAAAGGGCCAAATGATTGCTGGTACTGTGGAAAACCAGGTCATAAGAAGAAAGATTGTTGGTCTCGGAAGAAAGATCAAGGAGACAAAAATGATGGAAACAAGGAGGCAAATGTGGTAAGTAACAAATCCGAGGAGGATGCTTTGCTCTTGTCCTTAGAAAGTATTGATGATTCATGGGTTTTAGATTATGGGGCTTCATTTCATGCTACACCCCATAGAAGTTATTTTGTTGATTATGTCCAAGGGGATTTTGGGCTAGTTTATTTGGGAGATAATGAACCCTGTCAAATTGTTGGAAAGGGAAAAATTAAGATTAAGTTGCAGAATGGGAATCATTGGCTACTACAAGAGGTAAGACATGTTCCAAGGCTGAGTAGGAATTTAATTTCAGCAGGGCAACTGGGTGATGAGGGTTGCACAGTTACTTTTAATTATAAAAATTGGAAGGTTTCAAAAGGTTCCTTAGTAGTAGCAAAAGGTGTGAAAGTAGGCACTTTATATCTTTGTACAGATCATACTGTTCCTTCTACTTTAATTGTTTCAGAAGATAATGAATGTTCAAGAATAGTGGCTGTAGTTGAGCAGGAAGAACATCAAACTGTTGCTGTAGATTCTGACACAGCACTGTGGCACAACAGACTCGGGCACATGAGTGAAAAAGGTATGAAATTACTTCATTCAAAGAAAGTTTTACCTGGTCTAAAATGTGTCAATATGGATTTTTGTGAAAGTTGTGTTTATGGAAAACAAAAGAGAGTTAGTTTTGTGAAGAGTGGGAAGGAAAAGAAAAATGAGAGATTAGAGCTTGTGCATACAGATGTATGGGGACCAGCTCAGGTATCTTCCCTTGGTGGCTCTCTGTATTATGTTACATTTATAGATGATGCAACAAGAAAAGTATGGATTTATTTCCTTAGATAGAAATCTGATGTATTTCAAACTTTTAAGAAATGGAAATGCTTGGTTGAGAATGAGACCAGTAAAAAGTTAAAATGTCTCAGATCTGATAATGGTGGTGAGTATTGCAGCACAGAATTTGAAGAATATTGTTCCTCTAATGGTATTCGTAGGCAGAAAACTATACCAAGGACTCCACAAGAAAATGGAGTGGCTGAACGCATGAACAGGACAATAATGGAGCGTGCAAGGAGTATGAGGTTGCATGCTAGGCTGCCCAAAAATATGTGGGCAGAGGTAGTGAACACCACTATTTATTTAATCAATAGAGGCCCCTCTACTCCTTTGGACTGTGGTATTCCAGAGGAAGCATGGAGTGGTAAGAAGGTGAGTTATTCTTTTCTCAAAACCTTTGGTTGTGAAGCTTTTGCACTTATAGATTCTGAAAATAGAACCAAGCTAGAAGCTAAGTCAAAGAAATGTGTATTTGTTGGCTATGGCATTGATGAATTTGGTTATAGGCTTTGGGATTTTGAAAATCATAAAATTGTAAGAAGCAGGGATGTCATATTCAATGAGAAAGTATTGTACAAAGATCTGTTGCTGCAGCATGAGAAGAAAGAAAATGACTATGTAGTACTGGATGATACTCCACAAGTTCATGTTCCAGTAGTTCCTTATGCTCCGCAACAACAGCAATAACAAATACCACACACCCCAGTGAGTGTTAGACGGTCAACAAGGCTAAGTAGACCTCTAGAAAGATTTTCTCCATCTTTGTATTCTATTCTGTTAACAGATGCTGGTGAACCTAAATGTTATAATGAAGCTGTGCAGGTGGATACAAAGCTTCACTGGGAGTCTGCAATGACAGATGAAATGGACTCTTTGTTGAAAAATCAAACATGGGATTTATGTAAGTTACCTATAGGTAAAAGGGCTTTACAGAATAAATGGGTTTACAGGATCAAAGAAGAGGATGGAGGTACGAAAAGATTTAAAGCCAGATTAGTCGTAAAAGGATTTGCACAGAAACATGGTATTGATTTTGATGAGATATTTTCTCCAGTTGTTAAAATGACTTCTATTCGTACTGTTTTAAGTATTGTGGCTACTAAAGATTTGCATTTAGAGCAGCTTGATGTTAAAACAGCCTTTCTTCATGGTGTTTTGGATGAAGAAATATATATGGTTCAGCCACAAGGATTTGAGGTCAAGGGTAAGGAGAATTTGGTGTGCAGATTGCAGAAAAGTTTATATGGCTTGAAGCAAGCACCTCGGCAATGGTATATTAAATTTGACACTTTTATGAATGGGCATGGATATAGTCGGTGTCATTTTGACCATTGTGTTTATTTTAAGAGGTTGGCTGATGACAGCTACATTATTTTATGTTTATATGTTGATGATATGCTTGTAGCTGGGTCTAACATGGATCACATTAAGGGGTTGAAACAACAGTTAGCAAAATCTTTTGCTATGAAGGATTTGGGGGCAGCAAAACAAATCCTTGGTATGAAAATTTGTAGAGATAGGAAAAATAGGAAATTATCTCTATCTCAAGCTAATTATATTGAGAAGGTGTTGCAACGTTTCTCTATGGAAAATGCCAAAGCTGTCAGCACACCTTTGCCTTGTCATTTGAAATTGACTAAGGATATGTGTCCCAAGACACCAGAAGAAGAGACTAAAATGTCTAAGGTACCTTATGCTTCAGCTGTAGGGAGCTTAATGTATGCTATGGTATGTACTAGGCCAGATATTGCACACGCAGTGGGAGTCGTTAGCCGTTATATGAGTAACCCTGGTATTGAGCATTGGAATGTAGTCAAATGGATTCTCAGATATTTGAGAGGCACATCCAGTAAGTGTTTACACTTTGGGGGTTCTACTACTACTGTACAAGGCTATGTTGACTCAGATTTGGTAGGAGATATAGATAGCAGGCGGAGTACTATAGGTTATATATTTACTGTTGGTGGGACAGCAGTGAGTTGGATTTCTTGACTACAAAAGGTGGTTGCTTTATCCACTATAGAGGCAGAGTATGTTGCTGCTAAAGAAGCAGCCAAGGAGATGATATGGCTTCAATTCTTCATGGAAGAATTGGGACATCCACAAAAGGATAATTTTCTACATACAGATAGCCAAAGTGCCATTCATCTTGCAAAGAATTCTGCTTTGCACTCAAAGACAAAACACATACAGTTGCGGTACCATTTCATTCGATCAGTTTTGGATGATGGATAGTTAAGGTTGGAAAAGATTCATACTGATGATAATCCAGTAGATATGTTTACAAAGGTAGTAACATGGGAGAAGTTGAACTCATGTTCAGCTTCAGTTGGTCTTCTAGACTAAACAAAATAAAGGAACAACTGAATCCAAGGTGGTTCAATCCAGTGGGAGCCTCATGTGGGTAGCGGTATTGCTACAGGATCAGTCTCCAAGTGGGAGGTTTTTTTTAGTATAGTGTGGATACTGATCAGTCACCAAGTGGGAGATTGTTAGCTTGTGGTGACTAATCAGGAAAGTACTATCCAGGAAAGTACTGTACACTTTTCTTTTTTGAGGCCGACTACTTTTTTAGTTTTTTGGGCCGACTACTTATAACTCATTCTAACCCTAAAGCGGGAAAATATTGTATAATATGGCTTAGGGTTAGGGATTTTCATGATGTATGATTTTAGTACTTGCGGCAGAATTGGGCTGTAAGGGATTACGGATTGTAATCAGGTTGTAATCACTGGATAATAATATAATATTGGACTCGCTGTTGGTGGACGTAGCCTAGGGATTGGGTGAACCACGTTAAATCTGTGTGTCTTGTGTTCTATTCTGTGTGGTTTATTATTTTTTGATATTAGTTGTATTTGCACATAATTATTATTTCTTCCTTGTTAATCCTAACAGTTGTCAAACATTTCATCAACAACCGCTTCTTTAGTGGTAGGTCTAGGTTCTTCTTCAATCATAGGTGCATAATCATGATATCTTTCTTGAATCATAAACTTCTCATCAATCTTAACATGAGCACTTTCAATGATCTTCTTCAATCTCAAATTAAAACATCTATAAGCTTTTCTTTTAGTAGAGTAACCAAGAAAAATACCTTCATCACTTCTTGCATCAAACTTGCCAATTGCTTCATCTCTCTTGATGTAGCACTTGCTTCCAAAGATTTTGAAGTATTTTAATGTAGTTACATTCCTAAACCATAGCTCATAAGGTGTCTTATCTATGCCTGGCCTCAATTGAATTCTATTGATTGTATAGACTATAGTATTGATTGTATCTCTCCAATAGGTGTGTGTGACCTTTCCTTCAATCATGATGGTGCGCATTGTATCAAGTATGATCCTATTCCTTCTTTATACAATTCTATTTTGTTGAGGGATTCTAGGAGAACTTAGCTATCTCTTTATCCCATGTTCTTCGCAGTACTCATAAAATCTGTCAGAGGTGAATTCTACTTCTCTATCTGATCTCAGACATTTTATCTTTAATCCAGACTCATTTTCAACCTTATCTTTGAATATTTTAAACTTCTCAAATCCTTCTGACTTGTCTTTTAAGAATGCAACCTACATCATTATAGAATAATCATCAACAAACAAAATAAAGTACCTTTCACCATAGTATGATCTTGTTTGAGTTGGCCCACATAGTTTTGTATGCACTAGATCCAATTTGTTCTCTACCAAATTATGCTTTCTTCTTAATGAATTTCTCATATGCTAAATCCCAATACATATTCCCTGCATATTGTATCAACTGGTTTTGCAATGCTAGGAAGGTCTCTTACTATCTTTACATTGCTTATCTTCACTATGTTGTCAAAATTAATGTGACAGTCTTTTGTGCCATAGCCAACTACCATCTACTTTTGAAACAAAAACAACTTGCTTCAGGATTAAGCTTAAAAACATTACCTTTAGTCTTTGAGCCTGATGCAATCATTTCTCCTTCCTTGTTATTAATGATGCACTTGTTGTCTTTGAATTCCAATTGATATCCTTTGTCAAGCAACTGGCCAACACTCAGTAGGTTATGTTGCAAACCATCAACATAAAGAACATCATCAGTGTTGTTCTATCCATCCAAGGTGATAGCTCCTCTACCTATGATAGGTTTAGAAGTGTTGTCTCCAAATCTAACCATGCCACCTTTTTATCTATCCAGATGTATAAATCTATCCTTATCTCCTATCATGTGATGTGAGAAACCACTGTCAATGATCTAATCTGTCCTGATGTCAGCTTGTGAAATCAGTGCTAACTCTTGTGCTTTCTTTTCATCTTCAAGGTCCATTTCATTAAACATTTTCTTCATGTCTTCAAGAGAAGTGAATCCAATTTCATCCTCTGCTAAATCTTCATCTGATACTCCATCTCTAGCATAGTAACATTCTTTTGTGTACTTTGGTTTGTAGTTAGTTTTGAACTTCTTGACTCTTGTAGGACACTTAGATGCAAAGTGACCAATTTTGTTACATGAAAAGCATTTGAATGGTAACTAACTTTCATATTTTTCTTTTCCTTTATTTTATTTTTTAGTAATCAAAGCAATGAAATCATGTAGTGCTTTCTCTTCATCATCATCATCATCAAAATTACCAGAAGTGTTCATCTAGTGCTTTCTCTTCATCAACATCTTTGAATTCCAACTGATATCCTTTGTCAAGCAAATGTCCAACACTTAGTAGGTTATGTTGCAAACCATCAACATAAAGAACATCATCAATGTTGTTCTGTCCATCCAAGGTGATAGATCCTCTATCTATGATAGGTTTAGGAGTGTTGTCTCTGAATCTAATGATGCCTCCTTTTTATCTATCCAGATGTACAAATCTATCCTTGTCTCCTGTCATGGGATGTGAGAAACTACTATCAATGATCCAATCTGTCCTGATGTTAGCTTGTGAAATCAGTGCTAACTCTTGTGCTTTCTTTTCATCTTCAAGGTCAATTTCATGAAACATTTTCTCCATGTCTTCAAGAGCAATGAATCCAATTTCATCCTCTGCTAAATCTTCATTTGATACTCCATCTCCAACATAGTAACAGTTTTTTTTATACTTAGGTTTGTAGTTAGTTTTGAACTTCTTGACTCTTGTAGGACACTTAGATGCAAAGTGACCAATTTTGTTACATGAAAAGCATTTGAATGGTAACTGACCTTCATATTTTTATTTTCCTTTCTTTTCTTTCTTATTAATCAGAGAAATGAAATCATCTAGTGCTTTCTCTTCATCATCATCATCATCAAAATTACCAGAAGTGTTCAAGGATTTCTTACCACGGACTGAGGCTTTGAGGGTTGTTACACTTTTGGGCTCTATCTTCAAACTTGATATCTCCAAAGCTAAAATCTTGCTAATTAAGATCTCTCTTTTGAAGTCTTTTGAAAATTTCATAGTCTCATCTAGGATGTTTATCTTGCTCTCATATTCTAGTGTCAAAGTAGTCATCAACTTATGCATTATATCTTCTTCCAAGATCTCTCCACCATTCTTTCTGATTCCTACAACTACTTCATTAATCCTTTAATTGTAGGCTCTAATGTTCTCTTTAGGTAGCATCTCCAATGTATTGTACTTATTCTACCATGTATTTTTGCATGCATTCTTAGCTTGGATGTCTCCTTCAAACATGTCTTCTAGATACTTCCATATCTTGTAGGCTATATCCACTTTCTTGATCTCCAAAAACTCACTGTTAAACAAGGCACTGATAAGGGCTTCTTTGGCAATAGCATTTTGAGTGAACATCTCCTTTTTTTTAAGAGTTGGATCTTCCTTTGCAAGATCTGCTAGAGAGGGAATCTAAACTTCTTTGGTAGCTACTTGAAAAATATCAAAGGAAATTCACTGTGACTATGTCATCATTTTGTTCTTCCAATCTAGATAGTTATCTCCATCAAACCTAGGACTTTCTTTTCTGAAGAATGCCATCTGATCAACCTCAAGTTGTTAAACTTTCTCTTTGAGGCACTTGGATCTGATACCAATTGTCAGGAATAGTCCCAAGAGATAACTGAGACAGGGGGGTGAATCAGTTATCTACTAGATTCAATTATTTATCTAATTAAGTATAGAAGAACATTAAGCATAAACAAAATATAAGAACACTTAACACAACACCACAATTTAGGTTATGGGGATAACCAAATAGGCAAAAAACCCAGTGGGAATTAGCACCCACTATAAACTGCAGTAGAGTATTATGATCCCTCTTAGATGATCTTACAACCTTGATAGGAGTTGATATTTACAATGCATTAAGTATATTGACTTGGTCAAGGTTCAGACCCTGTTATGACTCTTTTACAATTAATCATGTTGGGGGTGATGACACACTGTCTGGGAGCATAGTGCTCAAAGGGGTGAAGGCTACAACCTTCTATTTAATAGATACACACTATATTTGGATCTTGGTCAACTATGAGTTAGACCTGATGTCTTGATCAGTTCCAATGGATATCATACACTCTCTACTTTTTCACATAGACCTTCTACTGATGGCTCATAACTTTTCACCTTCTGCTCTTCTCTTATCTTTCAACTATCTGCCATTCTTAGCAATGACAAAATGACTGCCTATAAATATCTTCCTCTAAATGATATAATCAAGTTAGCCTATTAGAAGCATCTTGAAATCATATTAGAGAAATAGTAAAACTCTCCAATAACATCTCAGTAATCTATACTAAGCACGCAACACAAAATGGGACTACCCAACTCAATATGAATAGACGCGTTGCTTCATAATGTCAGCTCCACCAAATTAACTAATACTTTCTTCTCATGTTGAATTAAGTCATGCGCTCTTAACCAAACATTCTTAACTCTTCTCCAAACACTAATCCAAGCATGCATATCAAAATGATAGGTGCAACTACTACAACAATAAAAATACTGTTGGCTCTACTAGATAAACTTAGGAAACTATAACTATCAACTGGAGACTTCATTACTCAACCTGTACTACATATCTGACTCTGCATCGATAAACATATCATCATACACATGTTTGAAACATATATTTAAATGCACAAGGCTTCGTTACAACCATACTATAAATCACATACAAAATTCTTCATGGGACCTTTCAGGAACACTCACTGATACAAAAACCTATATTATTGTCATCACTTAGAATCAACCTCTGCGACTATGATATCATGATGATAACATATCTAGGAAACATATACTCAAGGCTCTTCTCTATCAGGCTTCCACACATGTTGCTTACAATATCTTGTCATCAATGAAAAACATACAATCATCACTATGGCTTGCTAGCAAATCTCCAACACTAAGATCATGGATGGTTTTCTCTAGAAATGGATTCTATTTATAGATTTTTCCAAGCTTAGGGGGTAGATCAAGTAAGAATAATCATGATTAATTTAGAGTTACATTAATGGTTTCAAATGTTGAGATTAAGTAAATATTTTTATTCTCAAAGGTTGGAACAATGACACAAAATGAAGGGTGAAGATGCATTTCCAAGATGTGTGATTGAAAATTCATTTGAATTTGATCCATGTCAGCTCACTATTGTATTCTAATTGCTTTATTGAATTTTTTCCCCTGGGTGATGATGAATACAATGAGAATTAATAAAGGATTTAATTGATTTATCTTAGCCATGTGTACCCTTGAATATGGGTTGAATTTGATTTGATTTAATTATATAATTAATTGATTAAAATCAATTGCATAATTATTTACTCTTTTTTATTTAATTACAACTTTTTAGCTTTGATTTCAATTAATTCATGATTGAATCTTTGGTTTCTCATTTCAATTTCACCTCACCTATTTTTAGGTGTATACAAATGCCCCTCTTTGAATCAATGAGCAAAGTGCATTGGTTCAAAGAATATCTGATGATTGATTTTTAGATTCTGGATCTTATCTTAATGTATAATTTCCTTATTTGCAGCTAATTTTGATGAAAAAAATTCTTGATTTGATAATAGATTCTGGATTCATTGATGAATTCCTAATATGATACTTGAAATTGGTTTTAAAAGATTCCTAATTTCAATGTACCACTGATGATTTAAAAAAATGTGTTTAATGCTCTTGATGAAATTTTTTGATGTTCTACTTGAGTTTACCTCCTTTATGATACCCTTCCCCAACAGAAATGAAATAGAAATTGATTTGATGAATTTTGATGAATTTATGTTTTTTTTTGCAATTTTCACCAAATTTTGTGAAAACATTGCTTAAATTCAATTTCATTTTTTATAATGATATGATGACTCATTAATGATAATGTCCCAGGTGCAGAAAAATTTAGTCAAACAATTGTTGACCTTGGGTAAAAAATTGTAATAAAGGCCCCCATTTTAGGTCAAAGGGCTATATATAGGAGTCAAAAAGTGACCACTACCACCTGACTGTGGATATCTAGTGAGTACCTTGGTCCTTCTTTGTTTCTATTTTTTTCAATTGGCATACAAAAATAATTAATTTTAGGCGTTGATTCATCTCTTTTTTGCCAATTTTTCCAAACAAAATGTAGGATTACCTTTAGTAGAGCATAGGAATTTTTTTTAGCGCACCCGCACACTACTATAATGTATACAATAAATCAAATAAATGAGCCCTAAATCACATTAGACATAATCAAGACAATAACTTCTATGGGGTGTAGCATAAAATGAGGCTCCTGAATGTAAAACCCATGGATCATCAATATTATCTAGGGAAAGAAGCAAAACATCCTCTTTAGATTTTTTACACACCACATTTACCCGATTGTTGCCTTCTTTGTTGTCTCCTCCTTCATTTTTCTGTGACCAACAATATTTCTTTTGATAACCTAGTTTCCAATAGTACCAAAATTTATTTGATCCTCTAGATTGAACCCTCTTTCCCTTTGATTTCCCTTGTGATTTTCCATGAATTCTAGAATTTTTTCCTCTCTCTTTTGATCGGTCTCTACTTTCTATATTAAAAAAACTACCTGATGTGGATCCACCTAATCTTTTCCTACAAATTTCCTCAATTAGAATAACAACAACAACAACAACAACAACAACAACAACAACATCAAATTTTAGGTTATTTGAACTAGAAAAAAAGGTTACTAATAACCATTACCAAGCCATTCTAACTTTCAGGCAAAAGATACAGAATTGAAAGAGTCATAATTTCTTCATCAAAATTGATATTAACAAAAGATAATTGACTGGTAACTATATTAAACTCATTTTAATGATCAACAAATGACCTGGACCTTCTACCATTTTCATATTAAATAAATGCTACATAAGAAATACCTTATTCAAAGCAGAAGGATTTTCATATAACTTATCTAGGGTTTCCATCAACTCTTTTAGTTGTATTAAATGCCATGATTGTTCTAGGTATAAACAAACACTTCAAAGTGCCTTCCTATCAAAAATATCTCAACTCTCATAAGGCATTCTACTCAATTTATTGGATTTTCCTTCTAATGGTCACCATAAATATTTCTGATAGAGATCATAGTCCTCCATTTACATTTTCCACAACTAAAATTCTTTCACATTAAACTTCTCAACTTTTAACTTACCCTCATCTTTTATTACTCCAACTCAACCATGAGACTCCAACTCAACTATGAGGCCTTGCTATAGAGGATAACTAAAAACAACCCACTCTGATACAACTTATTAAGATTATTAGATAGTTATCTAATAATTACATGCAAATTTATCTAAGAAATCAAAGGAATAAAATACACACAAAAATAGAACAAAGAGACACAAATATTTAATGCGGTTCACCCAATCCTGGACTATGTCCACTAGAAATACCCATCCACTTATTTTATTATCTAGTGAAGAGAAAATTACAATCTGACACATTTCATATTACACCACCAATAATATATATAAACTCTTTAGGTGGTTTACAATGTAGGTTAACAAGTTACCCCTAAAAAATACTCGAGGAATCACCCTAGGGAAATGCTTGAGGATTCAATTGAAAAAATGGTTGATGATACATGGTGAGTGTATATTACTTACCTAATTAGTCACCACAAACCAACAACTATGGTAATCTCACTATGGAGATTACCCAATTTGTACACTAGGCTACACCCCTTCAACTTGTACTTCAATAGAAGTGGAGAAGTCACATGTTAGGTTCCTGCACTCAAAGAAACATATGTCAACATCCTTTATTGAAAAAATGGAATCTAAATATAAAATCAAAATAAACCACTTGAATAATAGGAAAATAAACTATTCCAAAAAAACTAAGAAAATAAATATAAAAAGAAAATTGAAAGAAAGAAATTTACAAAGTTTGTGCCCTTTCATTATTTCAGGGCTTTAGGCCTCGAGACTACTTGCAGATTTTTACTATCTAATAGCCCCAGAAATATCCCAATTTGCAACTAACTTTTAGTGTCTAGTTTGAATCCTTTGGGGTTTTGGGATTGCAGACACTTGAAACACTTTCAAGGTTTTGGGGGTTCAAAACCTCAAAAGCTTGTAGTACTTTAGATCTTTGATGGTGAAGGAAAACTGAGATGGGGACATTGAGGTTTCAGACCCCAATCCCCCTTTCAGACTTTTGAGGTTTTGAAACACCAAAATCCCAAAGGACTTCTGTGTGTCACAAAATTTCTAAGGTATAAATGATGATAGGGGTTTTAGAGCCCATCTCCCTTATCGGGGTTTTGGTGTTTCAAAAACTTGAAAGTTAAATGGACTTAGGGTTTTCCCACTCATTTTTAGAAGATGAAGATGTACCCTCTTGATTAGATGAATCATTAATTTCAACTAGGATGAACTTTTTAATTAGGGAAAAAGTACTAAAATAAGAAAATCTAAATCTCAAATTAAAACAAAAATGAAAACAAAAACCAAAAGATTAACTAGGGAAAAAAATGCAAACGTTACCTTGGAAATCTAGAAAAATTGATCATAGTATGCATTAAAGACCTGAAATAAATTATAAACAAGTTGAATTAGTGGCAACGCAAGTTCTCATGATCATAGAAAAAGGCTCAATGGTTGTCGGTAGTCAGATATGACTTAAGAGTTCATGTGTGCAATGTAAACAAAATAAATAGTGATTTAATATCCTGTAGATGGGGACCATTGGGGTTACATCACCCCAATCCTCGACTGGGGGTTTGGAATTGAGGGTTCTAGGTTTTAGGGATCGAAAAACATCCTATTACCCCCAACACCCTGCATGTTTGATAAATGGCCTAGGCTTGTCAAATTTCCTTAAGTAGGCAAGGGGACCTTCGAGTCTTTGGGGTCCTAGGGTAGTTTAGGCTTTCCCAACCCTGAAAGACCCCAAAAAGGTTTTCTCACCTTTGTAAGTGGAGTTTTCTTAGAAACTTAGAAAAAACAACAAAAAAAGAGAATAAAAGGAAGAAAACCAATCCTCTCTTTTAAGGAGTACCTGACTATTGAAATTTGTCAAGCTCATAATCTAACTTGCCAGGTACTTGATTAACCATAACTTAGGGACACTAAATAAAGTGATAATTGATAATTCTTTACATTTAATTTAGAATGTAACCTTTCTAATACTTATTTTTATCTTACATTCTCTTCTACTAATCCTAATTGTAAACTTTCAACTTTGAATGTACAAAACCAATCTATCTCATCCATTGGAACTTCTCGAAAAGCTACTTTGAGGAATTTTTCCCCATTTATCCTTTTGTTTCCTTTTCACTTTTTCCTATCCAATCACTTAGATAGAAATAGTACCCAAGACTAGTATATGATAGCTTTATGGGTGAATATACTATTTCACTTGGGAGAAAACAAAGACCAACCACAACAAAGTTTAAAAGTCCTATTTATATTGCTTCTTGATTTTGGTTGTATTAATGTTTTAAGTATAGTTCTAACTGTTAGAGTTTTAGGTGACTCTACAACACCCCCAGAATCGAATGCAAGACCAAGATAACTTCCATAAGAGATTGGCAAGGCAATTGCATTAAGATGCAAGAATGATGTTATTGATCATGGACATGATTAAAATGTACATAATAAGCCTCCTTATATAGGAAAGGAGATAAGAGAGAATGATAAGGAGCTAATAAGCTATCACATGTGCTAGGTGTAATCACATGTCCACCAAATGTGGATCATCCTCCAATATGCAATAAAGTATGTGCATTAGATTAGGATGATAATGTGATAAGAGCACGAAAGGTGGATCTCACACACAACGAGGTATGTGAAGACAACTATCACATCAAAAGTGGAATTTCTTCTCCACCATGTGCTTAATAGATGTGCACACTCCTAGGTGTCTCAATCATAAATTACTATGTAATGCATTAACCTAAGTAAGATTAAGTAAAGTGTAATTAGGAATATTTAATTACACCAACACCCTCCCTTAAGTGCAACTTAGGGGAATCCACTTAAACTCACAATGCAAGATGGGTCCCAGCTACTAGGCCATGTTAGGTACCCATGTACAAAATGAATAACTCTCATAAAGTGGAGAAAGAGGGAAAACTTCATGTGAAAAACCCTCCCCCAAAAGGAGAGAAGAAAACAAGATGCATGGATGGATGGAGTACTCAAAACCCCCCAAGAACTACATACATCATGTATATACAAATAATTAGCCCCCCATAAGAAGGATAGTTGGAGACATGATAACCCCCCCATAATGAAGAATCTCCTACAAAAATGGTGAGTGCTTGAGGACAAATTATATTCCAATGACTATAAACAACATTTCTCCCCTTGGGAAGAAGATATACCAAGTACAAATGTAGGAATGCTTCCCATTGTGGATAGGAACTAGGAAGTGGAATCCAAATGAAGTATGATGATGATGCCATGAACCAATCCATATGCAAATGAAAGAAGGAAGAAGGTCTCCAAATATGCATCTTTGAAGACTAAATAGGCCTCTCCAATCTCAAAGAATCTATCACATCACGTGACAAATCACGTGAAGAAGAATCAAGAATGTCAATCTCCAAAGAATGTGAAGAAGTGTCTCCAACTGTGATGAAACTATCATAAAAAAGAAGAGAAACCCCCTCAAGTATGTCTCCCAAATCTAAAATATGAGACTCCAAAAATAATGAACCAATATCTAGCAAGTAAGAATCCCAATCAGGAAGACAAATAGATATCTCTTACAATGAATCATTGGAATCACCAACAAGAGATGATTGTGTGATCTCAACTAGAGAAGTAGGAGCTACAGGAGGAGCCACTGGATCATCCTCGCTCTCAATTACTGCAAATTCTTCAATTGCATCTAAAGTATAATCATCATAGGGAATATTATCTGCACCATCAAGAGGAATGAGGCAATCTGAAGCAAGATCATCTGGGAATGGAGGAACATGTGGATCACCAAAAACTCCCAAATGATTGTCCAAATTATGTGTGGACATTGACCACCTCTAAATCTGGGGTAGATGTCATAGAAGAGACACAAACTGATGCTACTAATAATCAAATTTATAATATGAGCATTTTTTTCTCCCCAAACATATTACTTCCCCTATGACTTTGGCTCAGGAATGAGTCCATAAAGATGAGGCAAGAGATTAAGCCATCTACAATGTGTGATGATTCCTTTTTCCCATGACTCATAATTATCCTTAGTCAAAAGTACTACTTCAGGATCTGTTTCATAACCCATGATTACATTAATGATACACTTCTCTCATTACAAATTGAGATCAACAAATTATTACACTCCAAAATCAGGCTATAATAGACTTAGATCATTATGGAAAAGACCAAGCTAAGGCTTATGCATTACAAATGAAAAAATTAAGCCAATTTTTGAAAGTACAATTTCTAGTCACAGTCACTAAAATCTAATTCTAGATCTAGAAAATACGAAAAAAATTATGCACTTTTCAAAAGAAATTGCACCTAAAAAGGAGTTCATATGAGCTCAAACGAGGCCTTGGAAGTTGCAAAAACTAAGATTTGTGATTTTTAGAAAAATTCAAGAATAGAGATTAGAAAGCACCTGAACCATTGTGTAGATCATGAAATTCTACCTCAAAACAAAAAAATTGCTCGAAAAAATGAGTCTAGATGACTGAGATATCGTTGTTTGAAAATCACCTCTGAAATTATTTTTTCTGAATCACCGCCACCCGCACTTCCAAAATTCAAATAGCTCCAGATTTGGCCCTGGGTGTCCGATTTGGATGAAATAAAATTCAATTTAAGAGTTTTTTGACCTCCTTAATATGATGCCAACCTCTGATTTGCGCCAGCAAGCTCTAATATTGACCTGCAATAGAAAGCCACAAAATACAAAACCCCAAATTTTCTCCAAATAGACTATGCAATGGTGATGTCCAAATACCTTTATTCTACACCCACAATTGAATCAAGCCAAGATTGCACTTCTTGAGAAGAGGTCTTCACACCTTGAGAGCTCTGATACCGTTTTAGAGTTTTAGGTGACTCTACAACACCCCCAGGATCAAATGCAAGACCAAGATAACTTCCACAAAAGATTGGCAAGACAATTGCATTAAGATGCAAAAATGATATTATTGATCATGGACATGATTAAAATGTACATAATAAGCCTCCTTATATAGGATTGGAGATAAGAGAGAATGATAAGGAGCTAATAAGCTATCACCTATGCTAGGTGTAATCACATGTCCACCAAATGTGGATCATCCTCCAATATTTAATAAAGTATGTGCATTGGATTAGGATGATAATGTGATAAGAGCACAAAAGGTAGATCTCACACACAACGAGGTATGTGAAGACAACTATCACACCAAAAGTAGAATTTCTCCTACACCATGTGCTTAATAGATGTGCACACTCCTAGGTGTCTCAATCACAAATTACTATGCAATGCATTAACCTAAGTAAGATTAAGTAAAGTGTAATTAGGAATATTTAATTACACCAACACTAATGATATCACTTGGTTACTTTAACTTAAGGAACCTAATTATAACTACAATAAAAATACAAGTTAATTCTATAATGATTCAATGTGGAAAAGTAAGTCTCGCCAAATCTGAATCTTACCACATAGAGAATGATAACTACCCTACCCTTAAGAATATTTTTCAACAAAAAATTTTATTGCATAAAAAATTAAAGGAACTTGTCATTTCTCAACCATTGAACTTGTTGGATTATCTAGATCACAGACTTATATCTAATCAAGTGGTGGAAACTTGGGAAGAATTTTAATGACCTAAAAGTTAGTCTCTTAATAATTGCCTCCATGATAAATTGTGTACTTTCCATTAACTATTTTATTTGTTTTGAAATGAATTAGAATAATCTCAACTTTAAGAAATTATAATATTCATTGTATGATAATGAGAAATTAAATGCCATGTCTATCATTATTTGATTCAATTATTATTTTGTATTTTGCACTGCTACCACCATAAAACTTTCATCATGATCTCTAACCATAAATTATACTCCTATATACCAAGTGTCACCTCTAGAGTGCACATCATGTTGAGCTTTTAATATTAACTTCTAATGCTACTAATTTAGATAGTTACAAAAACTAGAGACAATCTAGATGAAACACACTACTAAAATATTTGATAAGGTTTAATTTGGCTTTGAGCTACAAAGTTAACAAATTCTAATGCAAATTATAGATAATTCATTGCACAGCCAGAAAAAGCAGTGTCAAATCATACTTTTCTGAATCAAAAGATCAGTTGTGATATTATTCCCCAATAAAATCATTATTCGCTTTCACATATAATTCAACTATATGTTTTCTTACTCTATTGTATTTTTATATCGTTTAGTATTTTGTATTATTGATATCTATACTCAGAACTATTAATCATTGATCATTCGTTCCCAGCTATGCTTGATCTTCAAAATTGTTTCTTCTTATAGATGCCTTCCGTATTGCATACTTTTACCCACGTGAGGTCGGTGATCGATCAACACTCTATGGGAAACTAAATTTATATTGATTTGAATACTTAATCCATGCAAACAACTGGGTGCAGTCGTATTCGCCATTGGCTTTCTAAAGTAAAGATTAGTCCAAAACCATTGTAGAAAAACAATTGTGGAATGGCAAGCAACCATTATTAAAATCCAGCAAATGGCTGAAAGAAAGAAAAAAGTGCAGAATGCTCTAGAAAAGAACACGTTCAATTTTGTGTGGTGAGTGATTAGTGAACGTGGGTTTTAGTGGCTTTCGTATGCTGAGTCCAAAGTAACCCGTCAGCATCGACAGCGAGACGGCCGTATGGCCACTTGTGTTCTGAGTAAACAGCTTTTTCCCTAGTTGGTGGGCAGCATATTTTGTCTTCAGTACTGCCATTAAACATAGCTGCCATGTGAACAAAACATTTAACTCATTTCTATTGATAAATAAGAGATATCTTCTACATCAAGTAAAATTAGATATTGTTATGTGTTTGTAAGCATATTGTTATAAGTAGACATGAACATATGTAAAAAATAATAACACAACAAAAAAAAATACATGTAATCTTATATGGGTTAAAGCTCTCATATAAAAGGCCGAAGGCTTCAAAAATTAAATAATTTGTACATTTGGATGTTAAAAATAAAAAGAATGATAATAGTAAATTTAATTGAATTATAATATAAAATTGTAAAGTCTTTTTAACATGTTAAATATATTAGTTAAGAATAATAAATCATGTCATTGAGATGCTACTTTTCAAGCAAGCTGTTATTAGTACTTGTTGATAGGCTAGCAAGTACTATTGCATCACTTTTTGCATTTCTTCGATTAAGTAGTGATTAAAACCAATTCTTTGCACCAATTATAATTTAGTATTTTTTTATTTTGTTAAAAATAACACATATTCTATAATCTAAATGTTAATTTTTTAACTTTATAATTTGTAAAAATTATTTTTTGATGATATGATTGGCCTAATACATTTGAGGTCTTATTACTGAGTGAACCAATTAAAATGTACCACATTTGTTATTTATTGTACATTCATTCAAATAATACAATCTAATTTATATATCATCTGATTTTATTCAATTTATGGTTTACAACTTTATAGATACCTATTAAGAGATTGATAAGTTTTTCCTTATATTGAAATAATATTTCTATTTTTGTTATATTATAAAATATTGAATATTTTTTAGATTTATTTTAATATATATTATATAAATTTAGATTTAATAGAATAACATTATAATATTGTTGAAAAAGAATTATTTGGACAAAATAATTAATATTAAAATTAATTATAAGTAGAACTATTTTACAATTTAAATTAATTATAAATGGTATTTTATAATTATTTATAAATTAAAAAATATTATTAGAACTATAATTATAGTAATTTTATAATTTTTTATAATTAAATAATTACTTTACATATAAATTAAAATTAAAATTAAACTTAGTTATAAATTATTATAATTAAAATTCACTTTACATATAAATCAAAATTAAAATAAAATTTATTTATAAAACTAAAGGCAAGTACTTGGCCACTATGTGGCATTTGTTATGGGTAGTACTATTCAAATGAAATTGGATATCAAAATAGAAAATTAATAGCAAAGAGTAGAGACAAAGCCAAATATATGACCAACTATGCCTAATGTTGTATTAAGACCTTAAAGCTAAGAAGCCAGTTATTGTAATATTTTAATATGATTACAAGATAAAAGATAACTATGATGTGTAACAATGGAACATATAACACCATGTTGTTTCTATTAACACATTCTTGAATAGAGTGATGACATGGTGTACATCCTCATTTCCCCCTTTAGCTTCAATAGAGAGAACAACCATGACCAACCTTGTCATTGATCATTTGCTAAGAGTTGATATGGTGATTATAATATCCCTTCTAAATGTAATGAGGCAAATTATATTAGTGAGCATCTCCCAATGTTCTTCCCTAATAATTTTAACAAAATTGTAAAGAAAGTTGTCCAATAGCTCATCATCTTATAGGATTGTTTCCTCATTCACCTCCTAGATAGCTCTTTCTATCATATTGATTTCTACCTGAGGAAGACATGGAAAATTTGGGCAAAGTGGTCACCTTTTTTTGTAGGCACAAGAATAATTTGACATGAGTTTCTTTTCTTAAATCTTTAATTCATATAATGTAAAGAAGAACTAAATAGTAGTATACAATAATTTAGCAAGAAATATGCATAGAAACATCAACTATGGTTAGATATTCCAAGCAATAGATGCTTTTAAGTTGTCAATTGCCACATCAATTTTTTCCATTATAATTCTTGTGATTTATCTATATTTTTTATAAGTGCATTGTTGTCCTACCCATCCTAAACATTCCCTATTAAAATGACATCTTCAACTTCATTGATACCATAAATGAAAAGTAAAATAACTACTTGATTCACATCTTTATATATATGGTTGAATTTGATAACCATATGAAAAGTAAAATCATCTATCAAGTAAACATATGGTTGAATTTGATAACCATTTGAAAGTTTCTAGCTAATAAACATTCGTCAAAGTTATATCTTGGACCAAAAATTTTGAATCATCATCAATGCCTACTAGAGATAACTTCTCATTCACATAAATTTCAAGACTCTCAATGGAGTAGTAAATTATACTTCACTTTTTTTTGTTTGAGTAACTTAATTAAAATCACCTACAAATATCTCCTTGGTTATTCCTTAGAATACATCTAACTTCAAGGGCACCAAGATTACCTTTAGAGGCCCCATAAGAAATAGTCCTTTATCTACCGATTAGAGGGTCCACCTCCTTTGCAAGTCTATATTTCCAACATGTCTCATCCTTTAACAAAAACCTATTGAAAGAGTTACTAAGTTGATTTTAATACAATATTTGAAAAATTAATATTATAACACCCTCACCAAAGTTCGTATTTCACACAAATAAAATATGTTTAAAATTGGATACATTATTGCAATCTTTTCTATTGAAAAATATTTCCTGAACTAGGTCAAACTCAATGAAGCCGCTTCATAACTCTTTGTAGGTCATGTTGCTTGAGCCTGATTCTAATGTTCTCGTATTAATGTTGAGCTCCATATTCTCCAACCAGAAATCCCCCAAATTATCAGATGTAGTAAACACACACTTCCCTAACATGTTGTTTTAGGACCCTGGGAAGAATATAATTCTTAGGATGCATAACTTTTTTATTATTAAGAGATAAACCATTTTGTAATACCAAAATTTATCCTGTGTGTGTGTGTGTGTGTGTGTGTGTGTGTGTGTGTGAGAGGAGAGAGAGAGAGGAGGAGAGAGGAGAGAGAGAGAGAGAGAGAGAGAGAGAGAGAGAGAGAGAGAAGAGAGAGAGAGGAGGAGAGAGAGAGAGAGAGAGAGAGAGAGAGAGAGAGAGAGAGGAGAGAGAGAGATTGTTTTTATATGCATGCATGTATGTACATGTATGTATGTATGTATGATTCATTTCCAAGTGAGAAATTGGCTCTAGATTTTAATGTTCTCCCAATCTCCAATATCTGTAATTGTCAACTATAAAGTTTACAAAAATATTTCACAAAGAAATTATTTAAGATCACTAATATCAATAAAAAGATAAAAACCTAAGGAATTACTCATTAGAAACATGAAGAAAGAATGTAAAAGGAGATAACTAATGAAGTGATCCATGATGAACAAGGTAATGAAAAGGAGTTACAAAAACTTAAGGAGAAATCCATGTAAGGATGAGAGACAACCAAGAAAGAATTTGAAAATGATATGTGAAGACTTTGGGGAGTTGTATAAGAGAGGAGGACATATACCAACCAATTAAGTGTAATTGACCACACAATGAGTTGTGGAGGTCTCATCTCAAAGGCTACATAGAGATGAAGCATCAACTTGGTAGAAGATAATTATTGGGGTTGATTAGAGAGGAGCGGATGTGTGGGTTTTTGCCCATAGAGTAATGACTATGAAAGAGGCTTAAGGTAGAGTAATGAAGAGGGGGAGTCATGCACTGAGCTACATAAGAAGCTTGTGTAAATTTGAGGTAATATGGAGAAAAAAGGGAAAGGAGTTTGAGTAATGTTTGGAAGTAATGTCTATGCCTTCATTTGGTGTTGTATATTTTAGCTATTGTGTTGGTAGGTAGAGGGGGAGTGATTCTAAATCATAACCACATCATATTAGAGAAAAAAAATTGAGTGCATGGGTAGAGTGAAAAACATGAGGCAATCTATGTCAAGACTTGTAGGTGAAGAGAAAAGTTGTATGAATAGATCACTGACCATAAGGTAGTTTGCACTTGAGAGTATGAAGTGGTTGTGGAGGGCTCAAGAATATTATTGCACGTGTGCAAAGTTTTGATTTGTCAAGATCATGAAGCTACAAAGAAGAGAAAAAAGGGCGACAAATATTGAATGAGATGAAAGGATGAATCTAAAGAAGATAATGAGGTGTTTCACGAGGTCTATTTTGAATTTATTTTTATAGTAATATTCATAATAAAGTTATAGGATGCTGATATTATTATTATTAAAGAAGCATTGTTGCAACCAATAGGGAAAATATGTGAGAGAAGGCCACATGAATGAAGATAAAAGAGAGGACAAAATGATAATGATTTAAAATTAGTTGATGAATGAAAGTGATTAAAAAGATATTGGAGGAAGAAGTCGATTAAAAAGAATAGGTTAATGAGTTCCAAATATTAGATTAGGGATTGAAAGAAAATTGTGAGTTTCTTTCACCTGTAATTGAGAGAATTGAAGATTTTGTTAGTGTTGTGATGGAGAAAGTTGCATTATAGAATACTAAAGATGATATAGAAGGTTGAATAAAAGATAGTATGTGGGAAACTTGTAGATAATGAGGATAATATGGTGTGGGATGTTGGAGTGGTAATAGAGAATGAGGTAAAAACCTAAAACATGTTGAGTATAGTTTTTCTTTATTTCAATTGTTAAATGTAAGAGAGAATTCAATTGCATATTTTCATATATGTGTTGAGTGTTTGTGTGTACATTATGTTGAGGATAAATCATGATATTGTTGGATATTGTCGATTTGCAAATGACAATATTCTACAAAGGAAAGGAGCGTAGAGAGTATTTGTAGGGTAGCAAGACAATATTTTGTTGAAGGAGAATGGTCTATAATTGATAAGACTTCATCTTAAGGGAGAGGAGAAAAAATAGATAGTTATGGAGGAGGTTACATTATGGTGGGCATGAGTCCATGAGAGGGAAGAGGGGGAAGAGGATACACTTAGTAGATGAGGTCAATGACATTACTAACTAAGAGCTAGAAGGATCATAGGAAGAAGCTATCCCTATCAACATATGCAATGAAATTTTTTGTTAGTTGTTTACAAGTTGAAAGGGTAGTCCAACTACCTAACTCCATGTTGTGCATTAAAATTGCATATTTCCTCCTACTCGAGGTGTGTGATGCATGAGCATCCTACGTAAATCATCGATGGACATCAACCAAAATATTTTTCAATTTATTTCTCGAACTTAGGATATCTTTAAAATAGAGTATAGGCATCCATCAAGAAAGAATTTACTAAATTTAATAATTTCCACTACCAGAGTTGATATAAAAAAATATAGAGTTTTGGAATAGGGTGTGAATATCCACCAACTTGTACATGGATTTGATTCTTAATAATATTTTTACCAAGCAATTTTCTAATTTCAACATCAATAGCTCCTCTAGTGATACTCTATATCATGATAATGAAACCATGGTAGAAGTTCTTGTTTGGCTGTATACTCTGTGTTCAGTTGGGATTTTCCCTCCCTCTTGTCTATAGAAATGGTTGTAAAATATTGTAATATAGTAAACACACCTTACAAATTTATAAAGACATGATATCTTCTATAATGTAACAATTGCAAACCATTCACAAACTAAATTTTTGATTAGGCTTATAGAAATTATAAGAAATTAAATTAGAAGGTGCAACACTAAACTCCAACCTTTGGATACCTAAGGGACATTCATAAACTAGGAAATAATCAATTAAGAAAAAAAATAGAAACACCCAAGGCATTACTAATTAGGGATATAAACAAAGAATGTAGAAGGTGGAAACTAATTAAGTGAGCCAATGGACAAGGAAAAGATAAGGAGTTGCACATATAATAGTAGAACACTACATGAGATGAGGGACAACCAAGTGATAGTTTGGAAACAATATGTAAAGTCTTTGAGGAGCTCCCAAAGAGAAGGGGGAGGATATCTATTGGCATTAAGTATAATTGTCATTAGTGACAACACTTATTCAGACTCTACGTGTTACTGAGCAAAATAGTGTTTACCAAGAAGAACCAGTGTTTACCGAGCAGAACAGTGTTACCGAGTTATCTTCATCGAGTGATGAGATGAGCAGTGTTTACCGAGTGCCAGCATAGTAAATAGGGAATTTAGTCTCTACCGAGTGACACTATATCTATCAATTCTCCAGTATATACCTAGTTCGAAACTACAACTGAGTGGTTAGTATGGACCGGGCCTCCACTTCTACTGAGTGCATGACTATGCCGAGTAACGCAGTGGATGTCGAGTATCAAAAAGTCACCGAGTTAGTTTGCAGTAACGAGTCACTATATTT